>SJYC01033989.1:0-34019 GCA_006408675.1 Madoqua kirkii | reverse complement strand
GTGATCACTTAGAAATGAAAACTGGACATTTTTGCAAAGTAATTTAAAATACAGTAGCTAGAAATAAATGCAATTACCTGTTCAAAGGGTTGTACTTAAGTCCCAGGTCATTGATAAGTATCTGCTGAGAGTATTTCTTTATTCTGAGTTCTTTGTAGACACTGACAGATTGCTACATTTCAGTGAATTGGCAAAGATTTGAATTGCCAATGAAAGATCTATGGTACCATCATCAAGAAGAGCATGTTTTCCTGTCAATCACTTTTTGCAAGGCCCCTTTCAAGTCCCTGTTCCTCAGGCTGTAGATGAAAGGATTCAGCATGGGGGTCACCACCGTGTACATCACAGTAGCTACAGTGTCCCTCTCAGAAGAATGTGAGGATGAAGGGTTGAAATACACAGCAATGATGGTGCCATAGAAAAGGGAAACCACAGCCAGGTGGGAGCCACAGGTGGAGAAGGCTTTCCATCTCCCCTTTGTGGATGGGATCCTCAGAACAGCACAGGTGATAAGGACATATGAAGCCAGGATGCAAACGAATGGGGTGATCATGATCAGGGCAGCCTCAGTCAGAATCATCACCTCATTGAGGTGTGTGTCAGAGCAGGAGAGTTTGAGGAGGGGGGTCACATCACGGAAGAAGCGGGGGATGGCATTGTCTGCACAGAAGGAGAGTCGCGCCATCAGCAGGGTGTGCAACAGAGCATTCAAGCTGGCAGTGACCCACGACCCAGTGACCAGCAGGGCACAGAGCTGGGGGGTCATCTTTGCTGAATAGTGTAAGGGGTGGCATACAGCCACAAAGCGGTCATAGGCCATCACAGCCAGGAGGAAATTGTCCATGTCAGCAAACTCAAAGAGAAAATACACCTGCATGAGGCAGCCAGAGAAGGAAATGGTCTGGCTCCCAAGTACGTGGTTGGCCAGCACCTTGGGGACAGTGGTGGAGGAGAAGCAGATGTCCACGAAGGACAGATTGCAGAGGAAGAAGTACATGGGGATGTGCAGGCGGGAGTCCACGCTGATGGCTAGGAGGATGAGCAGGTTTCCCAGGACCGTGGCCAGGTACATGGTGAGGAAGAGCAGGAAGAGGAGCTGCTGCTGCTGGGGCTGCCTGGAGAGCCCCAGGAGGAGGAATTCAGAGACACTCGACTGGTTTGCCTCTCTCCTAAGCTGAATCTGGATGAATAGACAACAGCGAAATCAGAAACCCAGACAAGGAAGGTCAATAGTTGTGAAATCAGGCTCCAGGCAGTATCACATTTGCAAATCAGTTTATAGATTTGCTACTACCGTTGTGCCCACCTCACCTATGCTCCTCATCTCCAACACTCAGTTCTGATGTTTTTCCTATTGGACTCACTGATTCTCATGTTAGAATCCCATAGACAGAGGAGCCTGACGGGCTAGTCTATGGGGTCGCAGAGTCGGACACGACTGAGCGCCTAAAACTTTAGGAGCGCGCTCGTGTGGCCGCTTTGGGGAATGACAGTCTCTGCTGACTGGTCTGGAGGAGCCGTGAATAGAACAACCAGCTACTTGTTTAGTCGCTAACCGGTGTCCAGCTCTTTGCGACCCCATGGACTATCGCTCTCCAGGTTCCTCAATCTATGGAATTCTCTAGGCAAGAATACTTAAGTGGGTTGCCATTTCGTCCTCCAGGGGATCTTCCCTGAACCAGGGATCCAACCTGCATTGGCAGGCATTGCCAGGCATATTCTTTACCACTGGGGCACCAGGGAAGTCGATGAACAATCAGCTGATGGTGTTATCTTGAAAATACCATTGCTTCCTCCCCTGTACTTTATTGAGGATTTATTGAGGCATAACTGACGAAATTTTTATTTTAAAAATCTGGAAAACGGGCAAGCTTCTACACAGCATGACTCTTTGACTATATAGTCTCTGCTTAAATATTCCAGTTCTTCCCCTACCCACCTAACTCATACATGGCTCTTAAAGAAACAAGAGGAACGGTTGATCATTATCGGGTTCATGTTGAGTGACACCTGATGAACTCATGACCTCCTGCTATTAACTTCCTGTATCTGGAAGACATAGCAGAGGAGGTTCCTTTAAAGATTTCCTGTCTTAATGGATATCAGTGTCTCCACTGCTGTATGCTTACCTGGGGGAGGTTGGTGCTTATTGCCGTCAAGCATTCTTCATGTCTGGATAAGTGGTCATCAGTGCTTCTATCCATTTTGAGGACCAGAATGTCTTGGAAACACAGAGAGGTACTGTGAATGAGGAGCAGGGGTTCATGGCCCAAGCCCCCTGTGCAGGAAAAATATTTGGGGCAATCACAGAGCAGGTGTTTGCAAGAACTTCACAGCCATTGGGACCAAATTCCCTAAGAGCCTCATTAGAGAGAAGAACAAGGATTTAATAACTGAATCTCTCCATCTACAGGCACAGGCCCAGATCAGCCAGGTCCCAGGTCTGAAGTCCCAGGGAATTTTGTCTGGGATTTATCGCCATAGTGCTGGCTTCATTTCTAATAACTTCAAGTTTTGACCCAAGAGTGACATCTAAACCTTAGACAATATTTTTTGGCATCATCGTTTGGTACAAAGAGGCCAAAAAGTAGGCAAGACATTTGTTTATGCAGTGGCATTGTGTCTTTTAAAAAAGGTACATGCCTTACTTTATTTAAACAATAATTTTATGTATTTATTAACTTTTGGCTCTGCCTGGTCTTTGTTGCTGTGTGGGATTTTTTCTGGTCGCAGCAAGTGAGCGCCACTCTCTAGTTGTGGTGTGCAGCTTCTCATTGCAGCAGCTTCTCTCCTTGAGAGCATGGGCTCTAGAGCGGAGGCTCAGTAGTCGTGATGCACAGGCTTAGCCGCTCCACAGCATGTGGGATCTTCCCAGACCAGGGATCAAACTGTGCCTCCTTCATTGGCAGGCAGATTCTTTACCACTGAACCACCAGGGAAGCCCCATACCTTACTTTAAAAATACTTTTTTTTTTTTTTGCCAAGAAAGTGCGAACCATTATCTGAGTCTTCAGAAAGCCAGAATCTTTTGCAGTAGTAACATCAAAGATTACTGATTATATGTCACTATAAAACTATCATAATAATGAAAAAGTTTCACATATCACAAGAATTACCAAAATAGGACAGAGACACAAAGTGAGCAAATGTTTCTGGGGAGATGGCACCAAGAGACTTGTTTGACACAGAGTTGCCACCAACTTTCAATTTGCTAAAAAACAAAAAACTGTGCAGTGACTATGTAGTACAATAGAATGAGGTGTGCCTGTGTTACTGCCAGCAGAAGCAGGAGCCAGAATACCTGCATTTACACCAGTTCCTAAGCCCTGATTCTCACAGACTGATGTGAATAAGGACAAGTAGCACCTGCATACACAATGGATGTGTTACAGGAGAGGATTCCTCAAGCTTAAGAAATCAGATCTTGTCATTAGAAATAAGCCTGGCTGAACTTTGCCCCAGAAGAATACATTTATTACACTGGATCGTGAAAAATCTGCCCTTTGCTCTGGAAAGACACACCGTTTCTATCTTCCAGTGCTGTTCATTATAGAAACATCCTTGAAGAAATGATCTATAACAAAAGAAGTGAATGTCTCTGGTCACAAACTGTGCAGAAAAGCAATAAACACATGGAGAACTGTGTCTTACAAAGCATGTATTAATTTTATACTCGTGGGTTTTTTTAAATAAATGTGTTTATTTATTTTTGACTGAACTGGGTCTTCGTAGCTGCACAGGGACTTTCTCTAGCTGTGGAGAGTGGGAGGTACTCCCTGGTTTCGAGGGCTTCTCATTGCCGTGGCTTCTCTTGTTTCAGAGTCTGGGCTCCAGGTTGCAGGCATCAGTGGTTGTGGCATCAGGCTTAGTTGCCCCGAGGAAGGTGTGGAATCTTCCTGGATCAGGGATGGAACCCATGTCCCCTGCATTGGCAGGTGGGTTTTTAACCGCTGGACTACCAGGGAAGTCTGTTTCCTTTATTTTTTACAGTAAATGAGAGATGGAAACATTCATCATTGACTATTCTTTCTAAGTATAGAATTATATTCTAATTTTCTCTAGTGTACTAGAAGCTTAAAAAAAAAGATACTGACATGGGGAAAGAACCCTTCATCAAGTCAACTATTTTAGAAAGTCTGAGAGAATGAATCAACACAAGCTGAAAGGAAGTAGAGATGTGATTTTAATATTAACTAAAGCCTGCTTTAAGATGAAAAAAGGATTAAAGAAGATAAAGATCTTTCAGTTACTAACAGATACAATCTATGATAAATGTATAACATTCATGAAGCTCCATGCCCTCCATAACCCAGCATCAAATCAAAAGGTAAAATCTGTTAATATACAGAGAGAAAATAGTTGAAATGTTTATTATTTACGGATCAATCACCATCCAAATATAGAGAAAATAGTTAAAATGTTCATTACTTTACAAATCAATCAATATCCAAATATTATCATCTTCATATATATACACTTATGTGAATCCTGTTTCACAGACACAGCTATGGTGTAGAAGAAACCTGATTGAAGTCCATTCCATATAAAAAAAAAGACCCCAAGGATCCAGCAGGAATCTCAGAGGTAGAAGGGTAAATCTGAGCTGGGTGTTCACGGGCACAGCTGGTTTGACACAGTGGAGTTGGGAGTGCCCATGCATGGAGCCACCATGGAGCAGAGTCAGAATTTTATGGAGGATAAAATAAACTTGACCTCCAATAGCTGTGACCCGAGGCCAGAGGTGGACCCCCAAAGGGATGTGAGCCACGAGCCTCAATGCTGCAGCAACACAGACCTCCAGGAGATCAAACAAGATCAAGGTTCAGTAGCTACACTGGGTTCTAGCAACTCACACAATCATGGCCTTGGGCGGGTCCAACTTCCGATTCTCTCTCTCCACCTGGCAGCAGAAAGCAAGACTGACTGACTCCTTTGAGTGAATATCTGAGATGCTCTGACACCAAGAGAAAGGCATTGGACTTCCTGACAGTTTTACCAGGTGGGGTGGGACAGAAATAATGAAGAAATAAAGGAATGAAGACCTTAATTTTCATTCCAAGCTGGGGCAATAGGTATGTAGGCTAACTGTGACACTAACACAAAGATTACACCAGGAAGCGAACAGCTGTGTTATTTATAGCACAGAGACACTTTAAGTTGTCCAGAGTCAAGGAATGAATAAATTGCATCCACAAGTGGATAAAACATTATATGGTCATTAAAATCAAATTTCTAAGACTTTTACTGAGATGGGAAGAAGGAGGTGGAAAATGAGAACACAGATGGGAAAAATGCAGTCAACTTTTGTAAAGCTATATTTATGTGTAATACTGAAGTTATCTTGGAGCAGCAAATTTTCAAGTTACTTTGATCTTCTTCTTAGTGATTTTTTTTTTTTATGTTACATAGTCTGTAGGTATTACCTGTCAAGTAACAAAAGTGATTTTTAAATGGGGCAAATTTTAAACTCCTTCTCAAGAAAGAATGTTCAAGTTAAAAGTTAAGGCAAGGATTTCCCTGGTGATCTAGGGGTAAAGAACTTGCCTTCCAATGTGGGAGATGCGATTCCATCCCTGGTTGGGGAATTAAGACGGTATATGCCTCTGGATAACACAGCCCCTTCACTGCAACGAAGACCCAGCACAGCCAAAATAGATAAAAGTTTAGGCGACATTCATTCACCGCCCCCCCCCTTTATTTTCTTTCAGCTAGATCTGAGTATTGCCTTTGGTCTAAGAGCAGTGCCAGACACTAGGGAATAAAGTGAATAGCATGTGAATTTGGGTATGGACTGTCTCATAATATGTGGGAAAGCCTTGGGGAGGGGAAGAATAAACTAAAGAAAAAACAGAGCTCGAGAATCAGAAGGGCTCATGGAGGACGAGGTGACATTTGACTCGGTTTGAAGGTGTGGCAGAGGGTTGCTAGCCAGGGAGGAAAGCAGGGGTCGTGGGCCCTGGCAGGAGGAAGAGCAAATGATGATTTGGATGCCTGATATTAAAAATTGCCCGGATGACCCCGCCCCCTAAGATCAGATAGCCAATCAGGATTTCCGCATTCTGCACAGCTTCGCCTCTCCAAGCTCTGAACCAAAAGTCCACCTGAGCCTCTGAGTCTCACCTGAAATATTACTATCGACTTTAGTCTTCGTATTTCACTCGGTTGTTTCTTTATCTGTGTCTCATAACTACTCTTGTGAGCGTTTTTGTGACCCAATCTTTATGACTCACCGTGACAGGGAGCACATAAGATGATGAAGACCAGTGATTCGTCATCTTGACTGCACAGTAGAATCGCAAGCTTTCTAAAATCCCAGTGTTGGGGCCCCACTTCCAGAGATTCTGATCTATTTGGTCTGTGCTTGGGACCTGGACATCAGTGGGGCCGTAACTTCCAGGTGACTTTAATATTCAAAAATATGTGGAACATGTATCTTTCTAAACATACCACTTAAAAAGAAAAAAATTGGATGTGGTTGTAAAATAATTCAAAAGTTAGTCATTTTTAAAAAAGTCTCTTTCTTGGTAGATGCAGCAGGGTTATAGGTGAATTAGGTCTACAGATAAATAATGATTGTCTTCTACATGCTCCTCAGTTCAGTCCAGTCTCTCAGCCATGTCCAGCTCTTTGCGAGCCCATGAATTGCAGCTCGCCAGGCCTCCCTGTCCATCAGTGTTTCCTTCCAGACTACCCTTGGCAAAATGGCTCAACAGACACTTAGTTGCTAAGGAAATAAATCTGCATGGGGAGGAGACTCAGTTTTGATTCTCTCCTGAGAGAGAAAACATTTTCCTGCCGACTACTTTCCCAAGAGCCCTTTTCAAGTCCCTGTTCCTCAGGCTGTAGATGAAAGGATTCAGCATGGGGGTCACCACCGTGTACATCACAGTAGCTACAGTGTCCCTCTCAGAAGAATGTGAGGATGAAGGGTTGAAATACACAGCAATGATGGTGCCATAGAAAAGGGAAACCACAGCCAGGTGGGAGCCACAGGTGGAGAAGGCTTTCCATCTCCCCTTTGTGGATGGGATCCTCAGGACAGCACAGGTGATAAGGACATATGAAGCCAGGATGCAAACGAATGGGGTGATCATGATCAGGGCACCCTCAGTCAGAATCATCACCTCATTGAGGTGTGTGTCAGAGCAGGAGAGTTTGAGGAGGGGAGTCACATCACAGAAGAAGTGGGGGATGGCATTGTCTGCACAGAAGGAGAGTCGCGCCATCAGCAGGGTGTGCAACAGGACATTCAAGTTGGCAGTGATCCACGACCCAGTGACCAGCAGGGCACAGAGCTGGGGGGTCATCTTTGCTGAATAGTGTAAGGGGTGGCATACAGCCACAAAGCGGTCATAGGCCATCACAGCCAGGAGGAAATTGTCCATGTCCACGAACATGAAAACAAAGTACATCTGCGTGAGACACCCAGAGAAAGAGATGGTCTGGCTCCCGAGTATGTGGTTGGCCAGCACCTTGGGGACAGTGGTGGAGGAGAAGCAGGTGTCCACGAAGGACAGGTTGCAGAGGAAGAAGTACATGGGGATGTGCAGGCGGGAATCCACGCTGATGGCTAGGAGGATGAGCAGGTTTCCCAGGACCGTGGCCAGGTACATGGTGAGGAAGAGCAGGAAGAGGAGCTGCTGCTGCTGGGGCTGCCTGGAGAGCCCCAGGAGGAGGAATTCAGAGACACTCGACTGGTTCGCCTCTCCCATGGGGCTGGGAGCCTAGACCCAAAAGCAGACAGCAGCAGGAAAAATTCAAAAGCCTGGAAAATGATGGTCAAAACGGGGCAATTAAGAATGCAAGGAGAAAGGTGTGGTATTAACACCTTGCTGAGGCATTAGCACTTTTCTCCGGGTATGTTTTGTGCCTCTTGTATTAGCAAAATGAGAGCTGTTTCCTTATGCTTGTGCTGTACCTCTAGAAGGACCCCGAGAAAATGTGACAGTGGTTTTGTCCATAATTTTTGTGTATGTTTAAACTTTCTAGCATAATCATGTATTTTTAAATGTATCAGAAACACTACAGATACAGGAATATTAATAGAGACTTTATTCTTTATGATGAGTACTGGATAACACAAATGTAAATGGTTGACATAGAGACTGACATATAGTAAGCATATACCCTGAAACAGAGTACTGATGTCATTGATATTAATATCATTAGTGATGTTGCCTTAGAGAATATTCTTTAGTTCCCTTACTCTAATCTGTAGCTGTTACACATTCCTAGCACACCTGCTCTGAGGATGATATAATGATCAATCAAAAACTGCTCCCAAGGTGGTAATGATAGAATCACTGCTACTCCTTCCTGGGCTCAAATTTCTGCAGCAATTTACAGAGCTCTGAGCTAGCCTTTTTGGCTATGTGTGCTGAGCTCCTGAACTCAAATTCCTAAAATTAAAATGGAAAGAACCCAGAGGATTGGCAGAAACTCAGTCCATTTGTTTTCCTCACAGTTCAGCGTCTCATAAACAGATAAAACATACTGGCTATGCCTGAGCAGGAACTGCAGGTGAACTCAGAACTGTTTCTACAAAGCTGCTAAAAGGAAGATGTAATGAGGTGTGCCCCCTTAAGGCTTTACACCAAAGGGATGTAAATTAAAAATTTATATAAATAAATAAATGATTGATGAAGTCCCACCCATCTGACTCTTCTTACCCAGGAAGAATGGTAGTCTTCACGGTCCCCAGAATTCCCATGTTTGCTTCTCTTTTCTAGACCTGGTGAGAGATTTTTTTTCTGAAGGAGAGGGACTCATCTTTTGGTTTTTTGGCTGAGTCTGCATGAACAAGAGGATGGGGTGCACGTCACAGCTGTTTGTGCAAGAAGGATGTTTGGGTATCACACGGCCAGCTCTTTACAGGAGACTAGATGGCCACTAGGGCCATATGCCCTGAGGGCCTCATTAGAGACAAGCAGATAGTCACTGTCTCCTCTCCTCTATGGGCTTTTTTTTTGGATCCAACACTGATAGTAAAGACCTGTCATCAGAGTTATATAATTGCTGCTTCAGGACTTGGCAACACTGGAAATGATGTCATCCTGGGGATCATCAGTAGCTGCAACCCTTCTGCTAGAGAAAACTCCCAATTCTATATTTTATCCCCCACCTAGCCTTGCTGGGAAATACACATGAAGGTGGATAAGGGTTAAACTTTGGGTCACCTAGATTGGTATTGAATTCCAGACCCACATCCATCTTCAGTTGTATGACTTCGAGAAAGCTACCAATCTTCAGAGAATTAAAATGTTCACTCTATGTAGAAAGGAGAAATAATAATCACCTTGTAGAATTGTAAGATTAAATGAGGTAATTTATGTTAAACACCCATGACTTCTAACTTCATCAATGCACTAGGCTAGGACCATGTCCATTGCTGCTGCTAAGTTGTTTCAGTCATGTCCAACTCTGTGCAACCCCATAGATGGCAGCCCATTGGGCTCCACCATCCCTGGGATTCTCCAGGCAAGAACACTGGAGTGGGCTGCCATTTCCTTCTCCAATGCATGAAAGTGAAAAGTGAAAGGGAAGTCACTCAGTCATGTCCGACTTTTTGCAACCCCATGAACTGCAGCATGCCAGGCCTCCCTGTCCATCACCAACTCCCAGAGTTCACTCACACTCACGTCCATTGAGTTGGTGATGCCATCCAGCCATCTCATCCTCTGTCGTCCCCTTCTCCTCCTGCCCCCAATCCCTCCCAACATCAGACTCTTTTCCAATGACTTAACCCTTCACATGAGGTGGCCAAAGTACTGGAGTTTCAGCTTTAGCATCATTCCTTCCAAAGAACACCCAGGACTGATCTCCTTTAGAATGGACTGGTTGGATCTCCTTGCAGTCCAAGGGACTCTCAAGAGTCTTCTCCTACACCACAGTTCAAAAGCATCAATTCTTTGGCGCTCAGCCTTCTTCACAGTCCAACTCTCACATCCATACATGACCACTGGAAAAACCATAGCCTTGAATAGACGGTCCTTTGTTGGCAAAGTAATGTCTCTGCTTTTCAACATGCTATCTAGGTTGGTCATAACTTTCTTTCCAAGGAGTAAGCATCTCTATTTCATGGCTGCAGCCACCATCTGCAGTGATTTTGGAGCCCCTGCCCAAATAAAGTCTGACACTGTTTCCACTGTTTCCCCATCTATTTCCCATGAAGTGATGGGACCAGATGCCATGATCTTCGTTTTCTGAATGTTGAGCTTTAAGCCAACCTTTTCACTTTTCTCTTTCACTTTCATCAAGAGGCTTTTTAATTCCTCTTCACTTTTTGCCATAAAGGTGGTGTCACCTGCATATCTGAGATTATTGATATTTCTTCCGGCAATGTTGATTCCAGCTTGTGCTTCTTCCAGCCCAGCGTTTCTCATGATGTACTCTGCATACAAGTTAAATAAGCAGGATGACAGTATACAGCCTTGACATACTCCTTTTCCTATTTGGAACCAAGGAAGCCTATAAGTGATTATAAAATATTAAATATGTAAAAATTTGTGAATCAATATTAACGCTATTTTTAAAAGAGAAAAATTTAAGGTAATTTGCCATAAATAAGTTTAACTGTTAGTCCCTCAGGCCTGTCCGACTCTGTGCGACCCCATGGACTGTAGCTCTCTAGACTCCTCTGTCCATGGGATTTTCCAGGCAAGAACACCGGAGTGGGTTGCCATGCCCTCCTTCAGGGGATCTTCCCGCCCCAGGGATCAAACCGGATCTTTTTCTCTGCTTCTTTAGGGAGAGTTGGCGATAATGTCATTGCTTCGGGGAAGGGAGTCGCCCAAGGGATGTGGGTGGGGCAGGTCCGCTTCTTCTCCACCAGCGCAGGCTGAGGGCTACGCAGGGCGGCGCGCGCTCTGCGGATGGCGGCCGCGCGCAACTCCGGCGGTACTTGTTCTTTCGGATCAAGTGCCGGCGGCTGCGGTGGATGGCCCCGGTGGTCATGGGGCTGGTGGTCCGCACGTAGAAAGGGGCTTGCTTTCGCGGGCCGGAACTCCGCTCCATCACCACCCGACCGCTTTGCAGTCAGCGGCGGCTCCGCGCTTGCAGTCTTGGGGTGAATGAGCCCGTCTTAACTGAAGGCGTTGCAGGCCTTCGGCCTATTGTGTTCGGTGCTGAGTCTACTTGTTCCTCCTGACCTAGAGGCTGGAGCGGTTCCACACGTCCATCCCTTGCTTATGAGCCTAAGGGCGGCAGCTCCTCTCCTTGAGACGGACGGACACGGCAAAAAGCAAAAAATTCGTTATATAGACTATGCCAATTAAGAAATACAGAAAACTGATAAAACTAGAAAAGATGCTGATGGCAGGCAGGAAAATATACCACTTAAGACCTGCTTTTATGAAGTCTTCTGCTAGTAGTGAGGATCTGATGTCACCATGAAGGGATTTAGTGCTCTTCTAAATATAAGGAGATGCAAGGATTGAGATCATAACGTGAAAGTGAAAGTCACTCACTCATATCCTCCTCTTTGCGACCCCACCAACTATACAGGTCAGGATACTGGAGTGGGCATCTTCCCAACCCAGGGATCAAACCCACGTCTCCCACACTGCAGGCAGACGCCTTACCCTCCGAGCCACCAATGGCAACCTGCTCCAGTACTCTTGCCTAGAAAATCCCATGGACGGAGGAGCCTGGTATCCATGGGGTCGCAAAAAGTCGGACACGACTGAGCAACTTCACTTTCACTTCACTTTATGAAGTCACTACCACAGTCTTCTTTACCAGTGAAACAACAGTTACCAAGTTACCAGAAAACGTTAGTAATACCTCCAACTCCAGTGCAACACCATAGGATTTGTTGAAGCCTTCTCTTTCCAGCTCCACCAGAAGAATTCTGGCTCCTGCTAGTCTCAATATATTAGCGTATTTGTAAAGTCCTCTTGTTGTTGTTCAGTCGCTCTTTTCGGACTCTTTGTGACCCCATGGACTGCAGCACACCAGGCTTCCCTGTCCTTCACTGTCTCCCAGAGTTTGCTCAAACTCATGTCCATTGAGTTGGTGATGCCATCTAACCATCTCATCCTCTGTCGTCCCCTTCTCCTCCTGCCATCAATCTTTCCCAGCATAAAGGTCTTTTCCAATGAGTCTGCCACTTCAGGTAGACAAAGTACTGGAGCTTCATTCAGCTTCAGCATCTGTCTTTCCAGTGAATATTCAGGGTTGATTTTCTTTAGGATTGACTGGTTTGATCTCCTTGTAGTAAAAGGGACTGTCCAGCACCACAGTTCAAAAACATCAATTCTTTGGCACAAGGCCTTCTTTATGGTCCAACTGTCACATCCAAACATGACTACTGGAAGAACCATAGCTTTGACTGTACAGCAAAGTCCAGCAACATTGCTTTGTTAGCAGAGTCCCCTGTACACAGCCTATTTCCTGACCTTACCAGGCTGCTTTCTGAGTTGGCTGTCTCAGGATGAAATGACCCTGCCATCTGGCCCTTGTCAAGTTGGCCCTCCTGGCAGATTCCACACATGAACTGTTTGTACCAATATGTATGCCCTCGGTTCTCTAGACACTCTAGACAAATGACTCCAAGCAGAAGCAACTTTGCTTCCCAGAGGACTTTGGACAGTGTATGGAGACATTGTTGGTTGTCACAAGGAGGCTACTGACATCTAGAGGCCAAGGATACTGCTCAACATTCTGCCATGCACAGGCAACCCCCCTTCCCACCCCCCACAGAACCATCTGATTCAAAATTTCGGAAGTACTGAGGTTGAGACTATAATACATCTCACTGATAATTTGTATATTATTACGTGGGAAATTATAATAACTGTTATGGCTCAACAGGTAAAGAATCTGCCTGCAGTGCAGGAGACAAGCAGACATGGGTTCAGTCCCTCAGTGGGGAAGAGCCCCTGGAGGAGGAAAATGGCAGCCCACTCCAGTTATTCTTGCCTGGAAAATCCCATAGACAGAGGAGCCTGGTGGGCTACAGTCCAAGATGTCCCAAACAGTTGGACATGACTGGGTAACTAAGCACAGATAAGATAAAAATATATTATTAACATTGACTTCATTTTTAAGAATATAATGAGGCTACTAGAAAAAAAATTGTCTAGAATATTTATTTATTTGGCTGCACCAGGTCTAGTAGAGGCATGTGGTGTCTTTAGTTGAGGCATGTGGGATCTAGTGCACAACCGGGCCTCTTTGCATGTGAGCACAGAGTCTTAGCCCCTGGACCATGAGGGAAGCCCCTACTAGAAAACTGTTCGTTACAAATGTGACATTTGCTGCTTCCAGGATTCGCTCAGGAGGCATTATATATGGCTGTCTTTTTTATTCTGTTTTCTTTTTTTATAATTGTTTTCTTGGTTGCCCTTTTTAAAAATTGATATAGTACTATAGATATCATCTTTCTAAGTCTTGCTAAATTAAGAATTTTCATTCAAAGACACCTTCTGGTATACATTTAAAAGAATCCTGGCTTTTGTGCCTTCCCCTGCAAAAAGGCGGAGAAGGCAATGGCGACCCACTCCAGTACTCTTGCCTGGAAAGTCCCATGGGTGGAGGAGCTTGATAGGCTGCAGTCCATGGGGTGGCTAAGAGTCGGACACGACTGGGTGACTTCACTTTCACTCTTCACTTTCATGCATTGGAGAAGAACATGGCAACCCACTCCAGTGTTCTTGCCTGGAGAATCCCAGGGACAGAGGAGAGTGGTGGGCTGCCGTCTATGGGATTGCACAGAGTTGGACACGACTGAAGGGACTTAGCAGTAGCAGCAGCCTGCAAAAAGAAAAAAAAAAAAAGACTGTACGCCCAACATGGGGCTCAAACCCACGACCCTAAGATTAAGAATCTCATACTCTACCACCTGGAAAGTCCCATGGGTGGAGGAGCTTGATAGGCTGCAGTCCATGGGGTGGCTAAGAGTCGGACACGACTGGGTGACTTCACTTTCACTCTTCACTTTCATGCATTGGAGAAGAACATGGCAACCCACTCCAGTGTTCTTGCCTGGAGAATCCCAGGGACAGAGGAGCCTGGTGGGCTGCCGTCTATGGGATTGCACAGAGTTGGACACGACTGAAGGGACTTAGCAGTAGCAGCAGCCTGCAAAAAGAAAAAAAAAAAAGACTGTACGCCCAACATGGGGCTCAAACCCACGACCCTAAGATTAAGAATCTCATACTCTACCAACTGAGCTAGCCAGGCTCATAGAGACCTTACCTCCCTTCAGGAGAAAGTGTGCACCTACTACCTGACAAGACCCTGAAGATGAAGTGGGAGCACCACCGACAGCTGCTGCGGGAGGATGAGAGTTCAGTCGGATCGGGGACTCCTTGGGCCGGGAGCCCGCGGGTGGGGAGCATGCATCTTCCCATAAGCTCTGGACCCCAAATGTGTCCCAAGATACCAGAGGTCACTTGCCTAACAGTCATCTATTCACTCAAGTGTTGATTGATCGTTTAATGTATGCCAAGCACTGAGGATACCGCAGTTGACAAGTTAGATTTTTAAGAAAGAGGAAGAAAGGGGACCAGACTCTGGATCAAAGGAAATTGCTGCTGTGCATTTTTGTTTCCTTCTTCACCAGACTCATGCCTGCAGTTTTTTTTTTAACACAACAGGCAAGCAGGAGGAGTCTTTTAAGGGGCGATTCTCTCTTCCCTGTTAGCAAACTTGCCCTGCTCTCTTCAGTTATTAAAAGAAGAAAGGAGAAAAGAGATGTTTCTGAGGACACGGGGTGCTTTCTCCTGGCGTGTGATTATAAAAAGTCACAAAAGTAGCTATACTGAAATAACGGAAGTCCAGGCAGAAAATCACCCACAGTCCTAACCCAGATCAAGTCAACGTTATCATTGCCCCCACTTACTTCTGATTCTCCCCTAAGTGCCCCTTCAGTTCTTACACCCACATTTCAAAGGGGCAAGGTCTGCTGTCCACATTTTCTGTTTAGTTTTTGATCTGTGTATTTCTGCATTTTGCTAGAGTCGCTTTTTTTCTCCCCTTCCTTCCTGGGTCCTTCCACACCTGGTTCCTTTCTGTACAGTCATTCAGGGACACTGCAGCTTGGGAGTTACTGTTTGTTATGTAAGAAATGCATAGAGCACGCCTTTCAGAGCAAGAACTTCCAAGTCGACTGGGATAGACTGAACATTCTTTTCTGAGGCTGAACAGTGTTAATGAAGGAAAATATATTCCATCTGTCTCCCACAGACGGCCATTCCCATCTCCCTTTTATTTATTATTTATCAAACTCTGCTGCAATAAAACATCCTTGTACTTATATCAGTAGTTTTATCTCTGAGACAGATTCAAAGAATTGGAATTAGAGGATCAAAGAATAGACTGCTTTGCAAAATTCAAATGAAACCACACATATTACCACACGTTTTTTTCCCATTCAGACGTACAGGAACACCGTTTTCGTCCTTCTTTGTTAGAGATTGTGGGGAATCTTTGTATCTTATGATCTATGAAGATAACTACCCAAAATGCACCTTCCCATCTAAGAACGCATAGGTCGCCCCTCGTACTACCCCAGGTGGGACTCGAACCCACAATCCCTGGCTTAGGAGGCCAGTGCCTTATCCATTAGGCCACTGGGGCTACTGCCAAGACTGTTCCCAAGAACTTGAGAAGAAGGAATAACTAGTCGTCAGTAGTTAGAAAGTGATCCAGGAATTGGTTTGGGTGCTTATTAGAAACCTGGTTGAGTCCCTACAAGGTCCCAGTCTCTGTTCAAGTCGCCAAGGAACAGAGTCCTGAGCGAAACGGACAACCGACGCTCGCGGCAGAGCTGTGCGCCCCGCGCCCTCGCCGACCGCTGCGCCCTTCTCTCCCTGCATTCGCGCGGCTCCTCCCGCGCGCTCCGCGGAGTCCGGTTTGTCGGCTTCCTCCAGTAGGAGTCTCCGGCCCCAGAACGCCCTGTGTTGTCCTGTGAATGACAGATGCAGCGAGCAGTGAGGGTCCCTGGCTGCATCAGTCCGCGGCGCGTGGACAGGACCACCCAGCGGTGTACGCGATAAACGTTCAGTCCTCCGGGAACGCGGCTGGACAGAAGACCCGGCGGAGCGCGGGGCTGAAAGAAGGCGTGCGAAGCCAACACAGAGAGCCGGAGAGGCGACCCCTCTGCGCCCGCCGAGGCTCAGCCGCAGGCGGCAGTCAGAACCTCCCCCACAGTCTCCTGCGTTGGGCATCGTCACCCAGGGTTTGGCAACGTCCGGGAGACCGCCAGCCGGCAGAATACTCCCTGCCCGACCTCGCTTTTCCAGGCCAAACCACACCCTTGGAGCTGCCCAAAGCCGAAGTCCTCGGGATCGGGACACACCCCTGCAATTTCCCTCGCCACCCACCTTTCTTTCTTCACTGAAGTTCCTAATTAATCCGAAGGGTAAAAAGTCGGCAGAATCCAGAGCCGCTCAAGTTCCGACCCCCACCCCCACACCGCCGCATCCCCTCAGGAGAGCTCCCGAGACCTCAGATTCTCCTCTCGTCACCCCCTATCCCAGTTTCATCCTTTGTCCACTCAAGCAACAAGATTATCCATGCGCAGTTCAGATTCAATCTCCTCCAAGTCCTTTACGGCTGAAAAAAAAAAAAAAATCCAGGACAGAATCAGAGGACAAACTTTGGTTCAGTTGCCGTGGCTTCTAATCTCCTTTGTCCTATTGATCCTGGCAGTCTGGCCACCCGCCCGGATGAGGCGGCGGGCTAGGAGTCGGGGGCGCTGCAGCCACCAGCCCGGAGACCGGGGAGAAACCAGCGTGGGAACGACACGGCGGACACTGGGAGGAAACAGGACGCTGTAGACGTGGGCCCCTTGTGCCTCGGGTGTACTTCGTCCCATGGTTGCGCGCCGTCTCCGCACAGGCTCGCCTTTTATTTTATTTAGTAAAAGGGGCTGGGAGGAGGAGACGCGGAGAAAAACGCATTGCAGAAGCAGCTGGCGGCGTTGGGGCGAGACGAATGTGTTCCTGTTCATACTCATCTTTGGGGGGTCACAGATTCCAGGGGGGGACCCAGGAGCAGATCCTGGGCTCTGCCTCGGTCTCCCGGAGCCCAAGGCCGTCACGTTTGCCGAGATTGGCAGGTGTCCTTGCTCCACGGCAACTTCGGGCCGCCATCATCCCTCTGGTTCGCCACATCCATTTAAATTGGGCCCTTCTTGACTTTTCCAAAAGCAAGTCTTCACTGCTTTGAGGTTTGTTTGTTTTTTATATCCAACATTTTCAGTTGTTTTTAGAAAGAAAGTTAGTCCCCAAAACCCCTTTGTGTTACTGGAACCTCGACTCTGCCAGGGTGTTTTTCTTTATAACTTCTTTAAAACTGTTTATAGTTTTTTAACCAATAAATTAAAGTGGTTTTGTTTGTTTGTTTTTAACAAATTTGGAGAGAGATGGTTCCCCCACTCCCTCCAGGAAATCAAATCCAACAGTTAAATTAGCCTTGGAGTTCTGCAGCAGACTGGAAGGCCTGAGGGATGACTCTGGTCTCCGTCCGTGGTGACCCTGACCTACAGGGTGACTGACCTTGGCATGTGGTTGCCCCTGGAAGTGGGGAATCTTTGCACTTTACTGAAAGCAGCTCTCTAGATTTGGAACTCCTTAAGGGTCAAACTCAAACTCCACCTGGACCCCCAGCCGCCAAAAATGGGGCCCAAAACAGCCTGAGGTTCAGAGGAGGGGATAGGACCCCTATCCTGACAGCATGGACCCCAGGTCTCCGTGCCCAACCTGGACTCCCAGAACCCTTCCCTGAACTGGGGCTTTGGAACCAGGGCAGACCTGGGAGTGCCCAGGTGAGGAGTGACAGGAGAGGAGAGAAGGAGGAAAAGAAGGGAATCAAGAAAGAGGAGGAGGGCCTTGGGTGCCGGAGTCAATACATTACTAGACACTTAGCAGGGATGTTTGAGTCTCAATGGAGCAATTAATTGCTGGACTCGAAGCCTGAAAGGTAGGTGATCTGGGGAGACTGTTCCAGTTTTTCTCCCTTGCCAGCCTTAACCTGACCGAAGCCCCACAGGCATTGCCCCAACTGTGATGTCCACACCCCTGAATCCCCAAGACTCCTACTAAAAGTTTAAAAGTATCTGGAAACAGTTTGAAGCTTTTAAATGTTTTCTCTAATTCTCTCGAAATGTGGAGCTTTGAAGTACAACATCTGGGGACTTCGTGTAGTTCTCACATCTCTAGAGAAGAGCTATTTTCACGTAAAAATGGAAATAGACAGGCTCATCTGGGGTTTGAACCCAGGACCTCTCACACCCTAAGCGAGAATCATACCCCTGGACCAACGAGCCATACAAGTTATACCCTCTGGGTTTCTTCTATAAATCCATGGCATCCTGGATATGGAATTCAGGAGACCAGTGAGGTGGGGCACAGAGGAGGCTCCAATTCAGACTCATGGGAAAGTGTTGAACTCATAGATTAGTGGGCAAGGGGAGGACTCCAGAGCTTCCTGTGCCGGCAAGTTGGGAAGCAGGTGCACCCTACCCACACACCCCCCACCCCAACCAAGTCTAGTGGTCCCTGTGCTCAGATTACAATGAGCCCAATGCCAGGAAAGGCGGGCTATACTAGCATCCCAACTTGGCCTTTAGGTCACTTTGCTGACACTTCTTGCAGCCAGGAACATGCTTGAGGAGCTGGGGTCAAAGTCAGAGCTAAAAGCCAGCAAGGAGCTGCGGTCCAGCTGGGCAGTTGAGTGCCCTTTGATGGCAGGTCACAGGATTGCCTTGCTTAGAAAAGGAGTTCCCTCAAGTGTAGTATCCTGGTATCCATCTGATGCTCACTGATGCTCACCTGCTGAGTTTCTGGACTCCAGAAGGTCCAAACCAATGTGGGGCTCAAACCCACGACCCTGAGATTAAGAGTCTCATGCTCTACCGACTGAGATAGCCAGGCAACCATGAAGAAACCCTACCCTTGCATTTATTGATGGGGTAATGTGAAGGAGATGGGACCTAGGTGATGAGTACTGACTTAGATGTGGATACCAGGGCGGGTGGTCAGTAGCCAAAGGTTCCTGGGCCTCACAGGGAGTCCCTGCTTCAGCTCCACTCTCCACCTACGGCCCCTTCTACGACAACAGTTCCCTAGTCCAGGACTTCCCTCACCACCCTGTAGCTGGGGAACCCAGTCTGGCCCCTGTGCCCACCCAGCCCACCTGACCGTGGGCTTAGGGAGGAGGAGCTGGGCCAAGTTGCCTGGAGAGAGCAGCATAAACCTAGGGCGAACTACACAACTGACCCCTGGGGGGACATCTGGATTATTTCCAGTTTCTTGGCAGTTTCAAATAAAACAACTATAGACTTGTGTACAGATTTCTGTGTGAACAGAAGCCTTCATTGTTCTGAGATAAATACCCAAATTGCTGGGTCATATGGTGGTTATCAGTTTAGTTTTTAAAGAAAATGCTGCAGTGTTTTCCAGCATGAGTGTACAATTTTACATTCCCACCATCAATGTATTGGGTGATTCACTGTCTCCGATAAAATGTTCAACAGAAGTAGAGTGTCAGCATCCTTGTTGCATTTCTAACCTCAAATGGGATATTTTCAAGATTTCTCCACAAACTTGAAATTTGCTGCAGTATTTTGTAGATAATTTGGGCAAGATATGGGTACTAACAGCTTTCACAAAGTTATTTAGAATATACTTTTATTATCTTCTTAATTTATCCCATAACTGTAAAGTCATTGTCTAACATGGGTTATGTGTGTCTTCTGTCATTATTTCTTAATCAGTTTTCAGAGTTCATCAATAGCATCAACTTTTTGTCATTACTCTCTAAAGTATGCTTGTTTTCAACATCATTATTATTATTATTATTTTTTTAGTTCTACCAGTTTATTGCTACCAACCATCTCCCTCCATCCTCATGCACGCATGCTCAGTCATGTAGCTCCATGGCCTGCAGCCAGGCTCCTCTGTCCATGGACTTTTCCAGGCAAGAGTACTAGAGTGGGTTGCCATCTCCTTCTCCATCAACATCATTATTTTCAGCTCTTCATCATTTCTCCCCTTGTTCTAATTTATCTGGGTTTATTTTTTTGCTGTACTTTTTCTAACTTCTTGTCATTAGCTTTCAGTTTGTCTTCTTTATTATACACATTTAAGGCTATCAATTTTCCTCCAACTACTGCTTTAGCTGTGTCTTAAAGGTTTTGGTGTGTAGTATTTTTCATCATCATTTACTTCAAAGTATTTTAAATTCCACTGTAATTTCTTCCTTAACTCATAAAACTTCTAGAAATATATTGCTTAATTTGTAATATTAGGATATTTTAAGGTTTTTATTTATTTTATATTATTTGTTTTGATGTATTTTTAGTTTACCATTTCTTTCTTCTAAACCATTGCATACATCTATTAAGATTTGTTTCACTTTTTGCATATTTTTAGACAAATATAGTCCTGTTTCATTCTTCTAGAGCATTTTACATAACTTCAATTCTCAAATATATTTTTATTATTGTCTTTCATGTCTTTATGCATAGTAAGGATAGTTGTGTTATAGTCTGTGTCTGATAATCTTAGCATCTTTCCCAGTTTATTTTCATATCTGTTGTTCACTGGTTGTTGCTCATGATGCCTAGTTTCCTTGTATTTTTCACTGTGGCATCCCATGGCACTCTTTCCAGCATATGCTGAAGACATCCTGGCAAGCACCTGAGACCCCGCAGGGGGTTGGGGGTCCCGGTGTCCACCTCTTGCACCTCAAAGGCGGCCTCCGCAGAACAGGGTGGAGGGAATTTGGCTCCTGCCAGGCGCTGGGGCCCAGGACCTTGGGTACCCAGCGGTGCTGGAGGTCCCGGGACTCCTGCTGACTTCCAGGAAGGAAGAAGGGGAGACGCATGAGTCCACGCCAGGTAGAGTGACTGGATTTAGAGTGATGCGAATGCCTGCAGCCCATCGCCTCTCCCTAAGTGGATGCCCTGCCCTCCTGACCAGGGACTGTGGGGCCCAGGCATGACAGTTCAGAGGCCTCCAACCGAGTAAGAACTGGCTCCTGATGTACAGAGGAAGGAAACACCTCTCCAGTCTTCCGTGCCTGGAGGTTGGACTAACAAAGTAGCTTGTGACCAGACTCGTGGAGAAACTTTCGCTCCTAGGCCTCAAAAAAAGTTTTAAAATGACCAGGGGAAGCACAGAGAGGCTCCTGAGACCCGCAACTGGGGAGGAAAAATAGGGCTCGTCCGGGATTTGAACCCGGGACCTCTCGCACCCTAAGCGAGAATCATACCCCTAGACCAACGAGCCACACGCTTGTGCATTTTGGATCTCCTCTTCCACCAGTGGGATCACGGCTGGACCGGCCATGCCACGGAACTGACGCGGAATGCAGACTCCAATTTCAAGCCCCTCCTGGGAAGTGTAGTCTCAGGACTGATGGACGCGGAGAAAACTGAGCGCTACCCCAATCCAGGGCCCCGCGTCGCCTCCTCTCCGCCCTCGGACGACAGAGAGCCCTGGACCAGGAAGGGCGGCCGGCCTCTGTCCCCGCGCCGCTCATCGGTCATTTCGCAGGCGCAAGAGCAGGGGACCCTCTGGACAAAGCCGGCGAGGGACTCCGGGTCGCGCAAGAGAGCTCGAGAGCGGGCGGGGGCGCGGAGGGTCCTGGAGCCGCGATCTCTGGGACGCTCGCTTTGGGGGCGACCGAACCCCAAGAAGTGGCCCCCGATGATCACTCAACAAACGCCGGCGGAGTGCACGGAGGGGACACCGCCTCGGCCTCGGCCTCCCGCGCTGCTGTCGCTTTTCCAAGCTCGGCTCCCAGCTCCCGCCCCCGCAGGTCAAAACCTAGAAAGCGCGTTTCGGACGCGGGGCCCCCAACCCACAAGGTTGACTGTGAGAGTCGCTTTGTTCTACTGACTGATCCAGCAAAGGTCACGGCCTCAGATGCCCTAGGATGGCCTGATCTGGGGCTGGTCCCTAGAGGGGGGCGGGTTAGCCCATCAACCAGACCGCGCAACAAGAAGGGTCACGATGCCCCTCCCAGCCCAGCTAGGCGAGGAGGCGGGCTCTGTGGTCGGGCTGGGGAGTAGGAGGAGGCCTCCCTCCGAGCAGCAAGAGCCCGTGTCCAAGAGTCGGGGGTCAGGTCGGGGCAGAGTCTGCAGTCGGTATGTCCTGCCTCGACGTCCAGCCACTCCCCAGCCCTTCCGGATACTTGGCCTCATTTCTTCGCCCTCTCATCAGGGAAAGCCCCGGGGAAGAGACCTCGACCCAAGATGAAGTGCCCAGGGAAGCCCGGGAGTCTTTTTCTCTCTCCCCGCCTCCCCGCCTCCAAAATGCAACTTTAAGTTACAGTAGGGCTGATCGGGAGCTGGAGAAGTGATCCTCCCGAATCATCAGAGGCCTGGAGCCCTAGGGCAACCTACGAGGCACTTTTCTACTCTATTTGCAGGAGCGGTTACCACGTGTCCGGCTTCCTGAGGACGCTGTCTAGTTTGTGTCTCCCCGCTGCTTCCACCAAACCTCAGTCCTCCACTTAGAGAAAAGGGAGGGGCTCGTCCGGGATTTGAACCCGGGACCTCTCGCACCCAAAGCGAGAATCATACCCCTAGACCAACGAGCCACTACATCCCTTGACTTCCGTCTCCATTCCTTCTGCAGGTGACTCCAGTGAAGCTCGCTGCCATAGCTCAGATGTCAGCGTGCGCACCGGCGAATCCGGCTCTGGGGGATCTCTGGGTCGCGGGTTCGCAGCCGCAATCTGGTTTCATAGGGACGTTTCGATTATCTGCTCTTCGTGCGGAGGACACCCCACCCCCACCACCAGCTGCAGCTTTGCTCAGTTCTGGCCTCCAATAGGGGCAGGAGATTCCTCGCCCAGAACACCTCGCCCGCAAGAAATCTCTCCTAGGGACCGAGGGGTGCTTGGACCTGGGGCAAAACAGACTCTGGAACTACGGAACAACCCTATATCCCTCTACTTAATTGACACCTGAACCAAATTTCTCCCCCAACAGAGCAGTCTCTGAGCGAGAGAAGGAGGTTCCGCAGGACCGCTCATTGTCCAGGGGTAGGAGTCTCCATTAGCTGCAAGAGGGTCCAATTCCCAGAGCACCTTTTAATTTTGGGGACTTGTCAGCCTTTAAGTGCGCTGGTTCTTGCCTTGTCCTGAACTTACTCTCCTGGACTTCCAGAAATGGGAGTCTAGAATTTCCCATGTGAGGCCCAACCATTACAAGGAGCAGACAAGGCGAGGGCAGGGCCCAGCGTGGCTTCCTATGGTGAGCAGGAATCTCTGTGTGTCTGCGCCCTGTGCCTCCAACAGGGCATTTTTTAGTTGGCAATGGACAGCTGGGAGCAGAAAACCAACACAAGTGGCACTGGAATCCGGAACAGGCAGCAAAAGTGACACCTAACGTGAGGCTCGAACCCACGACCCTGAGATTAAGAGTCTCATGCTCTACCGACTGAGTTAGCCAGACGGTTGACAGCAGCTATCTATGGCCAGGTTTCCAAAGTTGACGGACTGTGGACCGCTCCAAACGACAGTATGGAGCAGGAACAAAGGTCAGTGGGTAAGTGGAGTGCCTGGATTTGAGATGGGGGTGGACTCCGGCTGCAAACGCCAGCAGCGCATCGCCTCTCTCCACGCCGATGCCTTGGCCTCCTGACCGAGGACGGTCGGGTCCAGGCTTGACTGTTCTGAGACCTGCCACTGGCGAAGAACGGGCTCCCGATGCAGAGGAAGGGAACATCTCTGTCTTCCATTCCTTGTTCCTCCAGCACAGGACATAGCTCAGATGTCAGCGTGCGCACCGGCGAATCCGGCTCTGGGGGATCTCTGGGTCGCGGGTTCGCAGCCGCAATCTGGTTTCATAGGGACGTTTCGATTATCTGCTCTTCGTGCGGAGGACACCCCACCCCCACCACCAGCTGCAGCTTTGCTCAGTTCTGGCCTCCAATAGGGGCAGGAGATTCCTCGCCCAGAACACCTCGCCCGCAAGAAATCTCCCTAGGGACCGAGGGGTGCTTGGACCTGGGGCAAAACAGACTCTGGAACTACGGAACAACCCTATATCCCTCTACTTAATTGACACCTGAACCAAATTTCTCCCCCAACAGAGCAGTCTCTGAGCGAGAGAAGGAGGTTCCGCAGGACCGCTCATTGTCCAGGGGTAGGAGTCTCCATTAGCTGCAAGAGGGTCCAATTCCCAGAGCACCTTTTAATTTTGGGGACTTGTCAGCCTTTAAGTGCGCTGGTTCTTGCCTTGTCCTGAACTTACTCTCCTGGACTTCCAGAAATGGGAGTCTAGAATTTCCCATGTGAGGCCCAACCATTACAAGGAGCAGACAAGGCGAGGGCAGGGCCCAGCGTGGCTTCCTATGGTGAGCAGGAATCTCTGTGTGTCTGCGCCCTGTGCCTCCAACAGGGCATTTTTTAGTTGGCAATGGACAGCTGGGAGCAGAAAACCAACACAAGTGGCACTGGAATCCGGAACAGGCAGCAAAAGTGACACCTAACGTGAGGCTCGAACCCACGACCCTGAGATTAAGAGTCTCATGCTCTACCGACTGAGTTAGCCAGACGGTTGACAGCAGCTATCTATGGCCAGGTTTCCAAAGTTGACGGACTGTGGACCGCTCCAAACGACAGTATGGAGCAGGAACAAAGGTCAGTGGGTAAGTGGAGTGCCTGGATTTGAGATGGGGGTGGACTCCGGCTGCAAACGCCAGCAGCGCATCGCCTCTCTCCACGCCGATGCCTTGGCCTCCTGACCGAGGACGGTCGGGTCCAGGCTTGACTGTTCTGAGACCTGCCACTGGCGAAGAACGGGCTCCCGATGCAGAGGAAGGGAACATCTCTGTCTTCCATTCCTTGTTCCTCCAGCACAGGCTGACAATGTAGCTTGTTAGGAGACTCACGGAGACATCTTCGCTACTGGGCCTCAGTGAAAAATTTTAAAACGACAAGGGAAAGCTCAAAGTGGGCCCCGAGACCCGCAAGTGGGGAAGAAAAGCCGGGCTCGTCCGGGATTTGAACCCGGGACCTCTCGCACCCAAAGCGAGAATCATACCCCTAGACCAACGAGCCGCAGGTACGCAAGTTTCCTCTCATCCCCTCCCCCACTCCTTCGGCAGGTGACTCCAGTGAAGCTCGTTGCCATAGTTCAGTTGCCTGTGTCCCCACTTGCGAACCCCAGGTCACAGGTTCGTAGCTGCAGTCCAGTTTCAGAGGGACGGTTGGATTATCTGCTCCTCGTGCGGCGGGAGCTGGAAGAGACCCCGCAGCTGCAGCTCTGCTCAGTTCTGGCCTCAAATGGAGGCAGGAGACTCCGCGCCCAGGGCACCTCGTCTGCAAGAGGCCTCACCTAGGGACCGATCGGGGATACCTGGGCCTGAGTGAGGGAGGTGGGCAAAACAGGTTCTGGAAGAATCCTATATCCCTCTAGTTAATAGACACCTGAATCCAGTTCTGCCCCAACGGAGCAGCGTGACTGAACTAGAGGAGGAGCAGGAGGCGGTTTCCAGCCATGGCTCCCTGGTCCAGGGGAGGGAGGAGGGGCTCAGGTTTTTACACTTTGTTTTGTTTTGTTTTGCTTTTTAATTGGGACCGATGTTCCCTGAGGAGGAAAACCCTTATGAGTCTTAAATGGCGTTGATTCTTGCCTTGTCCTGATCTGCTTACTTTCTTGACCTTCCAGGAATAGGAGTCTACACGCCCCAATGAGAGAGAGACCCAGCTGCTAAAAGGAGCTGACAAGGACGAGGGTAGGACCCAGCATGGCTTCCAATGTTGTTCAGCCGCTCAGTCATGTCCGACTCTTTGTGACCCTGCACGCCAGGCCTCCCTGTCCATCATCAACTCCAGGAGTTTCCTCTAACTCACAGTCATTGACTCAATGATGCCATCCAACCATCATCCTCTGCCACCTCCTTCTCCCCTTTCTCACCTGCCTTCAATCTTTCCGAATATCAGGGTCTTTTCCAATGAGTTGGCTCTTGGCACCAGGTGGCCAAAGGATTGGAGCTTCAGCATCAGTCCTTCCAATGAATATTCAGGGTTGATTTCCTTTAGGATGAACTGGTTTCATCTCCTTGTAGTGCAAAGGAGTCGTAAGGGTCTTCAACAACACAATTCAAAAACATCAGTGGAGAACAGGAATTTGTATGTGTGTGCACCCTGTGCCTCCAACAGGGCAGTTTTAAATCGGGAATGGACAGCTGCGAGCAGACCAACCCACGTGAGGCAAAAATCCAAATAGGCCGCAAAATCTACGCCCAACGTGGGGCTCGAACCCACGACCCTGAGATTAAGAGTCTCATGCTCTACCGACTGAGCTAGCCGGGCGACTGCACAGAGCCTTTTGCCGACAAGTGTCGGAACTTGACGGCTGTGGACCGCCCCAAATGACAGGATGGAGCAAGTCCCGGGGTCAGCGGGGACATGGGGTGACTGGATTTGAGGCGGGGCTGAGCTCCAGATGCAAACGCCAGCAGCGCATCACCTCTCTGCACGCCGACATCCTGGCCTCCAGACCTGGGACTGTGGGGCCCAGGCTTGACGGTTCAGAGACCTGCAGGCGGCGAACCACTGGCTCTTGATGCAGAAGGGAACCTCTCTCGGTTCTCCGTGCCTGGAACTCGGACAGAAAAACTAGCTTTTAAAGACTCTCGTGGAGACACTTTGGCTACTGGGCCTCAATGAGAATTTTGAAACGACGACAAGGGGAGGCACAGAGTGGGCCCTGAGAAAAGTAGGGCTCGTCCGGGATTTGAACCCGGGACCTCTCGCACCCTAAGCGAGAATCATACCCCTAGACCAACGAGCCACACGTATTGTCGCTTTTTGGCTCTCCTCTCTGATGCCATGGTGTCTTGGAGCTGGACCGGCGACGCCAGTGAGGTGGTATGGAAGGGAGACCCCAATTTCAGACCCACTGGCAAGTGCGGGGTTCCAGGATTGACGCACACGGAGAAAACCCAGCGCTCCCGGGTGGCAGTTTTAAATCGGGAATGGACAGCTGCGAGCAGACCAACCCACGTGAGGCAAAAATCCAAATAGGCCGCAAAATCTACGCCCAACGTGGGGCTCGAACCCACGACCCTGAGATTAAGAGTCTCATGCTCTACCGACTGAGCTAGCCGGGCGACTGCACAGAGCCTTTTGCCGACAAGTGTCGGAACTTGACGGCTGTGGACCGCCCCAAATGACAGGATGGAGCAAGTCCCGGGGTCAGCGGGGACATGGGATGACTGGATTTGAGGCGGGGCTGAGCTCCAGATGCAAACGCCAGCAGCGCATCACCTCTCTGCACGCCGACATCCTGGCCTCCAGACCTGGGACTGTGGGGCCCAGGCTTGACGGTTCAGAGACCTGCAGGCGGCGAACCACTGGCTCTTGATGCAGAAGAAGGGAACCTCTCTCCGTTCTCCGTGCCTGGAGCTCAGACAGAAAAACTAGCTTTTTAAGACTCTCGTGGAGACACTTTGGCTACTGGGCCTCAATGAGAATTTTGAAACGACGACAAGGGGAGGCACAGAGTGGGCCCTGAGAAAAGTAGGGCTCGTCCGGGATTTGAACCCGGGACCTCTCGCACCCTAAGCGAGAATCATACCCCTAGACCAACGAGCCACACGTATTGTCGCTTTTTGGCTCTCCTCTCTGATGCCATGGTGTCTTGGAGCTGGACCGGCGACGCCAGTGAGGTGGTATGGAAGGGAGACCCCAATTTCAGACCCACTGGCAAGTGCGGGGTTCCAGGATTGACGCGCATGGAGAAAACCCAGCGCTCCCGGGTCGGCAAAATGGACAGAAGCCCCTGCACTCAGACAGTCCGGGGTCCGCGCTGCCTCCCATCCGCCCTCGGACGACAGAGAGCCCCGGACCAGGAAGGGCGGCCGGCCTCTGTCCCCGCGCCGCTCATCCGTCACTTCGCAGGCCTCCTCGCAGCTGCGAGCGCAGGGGACCCGCTGGACAAAGGCGGCGAGAAACTCCGGGTCACGCGGGCAGGTGGGGAGCGCTCGAGAGCGGGCTGTGGCGCGGAGAGTCCCGGAGCCGCGATCTCTGGGACGCTCGCTTTGGGGGCAGCCGAACCCCCGAGACGTGGCCCGCGGTGATCGATCAACAAACGCCGGCGGAATGCATCCAGGAGACACCGCCTCTGCCTCGGCCTCCCGCGCTGCTCGCGCTTCTCCGGGCTCCGCGCCCCGCTCCCGCCCCCGCAAGTCAAAACCAAGACATTGCTCTTTGGACATGGGGCCCCAACCCCCGAGGCTTGACTACGAGAATCGCTTTGTTCTACAGACTGATGCGGCCGGACAGCAGCGATCCTGGCCTCAGAGGCCCTAGGCGCGCCTTGCGTCTCCTCGAAGCTTTTAGTCCTCCTCTTAAAGAAAAAGAGCAGGCTCATCCGGGATTTGAACCTCGGACCTCTCACACCCAAAGCGAGAATCATACCCCTAGACCAACGAGCCGACGCACACCTCCCACCCCTCCCCCCGCTCCTCTGCAGGTAGCTCCCGGGAAGCTGGCCGCTGTAGCTCAGTTGTCAGTGTGCGCACCTGCGAAAGCCGCTCTGTGGGTTCTTGAGGTGGTGGGTTCGCAGCCGAACTCTGGTTGCAGACAGACGGTTAGATTATCTGCTTCTCTTGCGTCGGGAGCTTGAGGGAGACCCCGTAGCGGCAGCTCTGCTCAGTTCTGGCCTCAAATGGAGGCAGGAGACTCGCTGCCCAGAACACCTCGCCTGCAGTCGACCTCAGGCGGGGACCGATGGGGGTTGGGGGGATGTTGAGTGGGGGTGCCTGCACCTCCTGAGGAATTGAGGAAAACAGATTCTGGGAGAAGCCTAGATTCTGTATCCAATTCTGCACCAACGGAGCAGCGGTGTCTGAGCTAGACGAGAGGAAGGCGGTTTCCGGCCATGGCTCCCAGGTCCAGGGGAAGGAGGAGGGGCTCAGGTTTTTACACTTTTTTGTATTTTGATTAGGACCAGTCCTGGTGGGCTGCCGTCGATGCGATCGCCGAGTCGGACACGACTGAAGCGACTTAGCAGCAGCAGCAGCAGTGTTCCCTGAGGAGGAAAACCCTTGTGACCCTTAAAGTGCGTTTGTTCTTGCTTTATCCTGACCTGCTTGCTCCCTTGACCTTCCAGAAATGGGAGTCTAGCTGTACCAAATAGAGGCCCATCTGCTACAAAGGGCAGACTCCGGGGCAGGACCCAGGCTGGCTTCCTAAGGGGAGCGGAATCTGTGTATGTCTAAACCCTGTGCCTCCAACAAGGCAGTTTTAAATCGGGAATGGACAGCTGCGAGCAGACCAACCCACGTGAGGCAAAAATCCAAATAGGCCGCAAAATCTACGCCCAACGTGGGGCTCGAACCCACGACCCTGAGATTAAGAGTCTCATGCTCTACCGACTGAGCTAGCCGGGCGACTGCACAGAGCCTTTTGCCGACAAGTGTCGGAACTTGACGGCTGTGGACCGCCCCAAATGACAGGATGGAGCAAGTCCCGGGGTCAGCGGGGACATGGGATGACTGGATTTGAGGCGGGGCTGAGCTCCAGATGCAAACGCCAGCAGCGCATCACCTCTCTGCACGCCGACATCCTGGCCTCCAGACCTGGGACTGTGGGGCCCAGGCTTGACGGTTCAGAGACCTGCAGGCGGCGAACCACTGGCTCTTGATGCAGAAGAAGGGAACCTCTCTCCGTTCTCCGTGCCTGGAGCTCAGACAGAAAAACTAGCTTTTTAAGACTCTCGTGGAGACACTTTGGCTACTGGGCCTCAATGAGAATTTTGAAACGACGACAAGGGGAGGCACAGAGTGGGCCCTGAGAAAAGTAGGGCTCGTCCGGGATTTGAACCCGGGACCTCTCGCACCCTAAGCGAGAATCATACCCCTAGACCAACGAGCCACACGTATTGTCGCTTTTTGGCTCTCCTCTCTGATGCCATGGTGTCTTGGAGCTGGACCGGCGACGCCAGTGAGGTGGTATGGAAGGGAGACCCCAATTTCAGACCCACTGGCAAGTGCGGGGTTCCAGGATTGACGCACACGGAGAAAACCCAGCGCTCCCGGGCCGGCAAAACGGACCGAAGCCCCTGCACTCAGACAGTCCGGGGTCCGCGCCGCCTCCCATCCGCCCTCGGACGACAGAGAGCCCCGGACCAGGAAGGGCGGCCGGCCTCTGTCCCCGCGCCGCTTATCGGTCACTTCGCAGGCCTCCTCGCAGCCGAGAGCGCAGGGGACCCGCTGGACAAAGGCGGCGAGAGACGCCAGGTCGCGCGGGCAGGTGGGGAGCGCTCGAGAGCGGGCTGTGGCGCGGAGAGTCCCGGAGCCGCGATCTCTGGGACGCTCGCTTTGGGGGCAGCCGAACCCCCGAGACGTGGCCCGCGGTGATCGATCAACAAACGCCGGCGGAATGCATCCAGGAGACACCGCCTCTGCCTCGGCCTCCCGCGCTGCTCGCGCTTCTCCGGGCTCCGCGCCCCGCTCCCGCCTCCGCAAGTCAAAACCAAGACAGCGCTCTTCGGACGTGGGGCCCCAACCCCCGAGGCTTGACTACGAGAATCGCTTTGTTCTACAGACTGATGCGGCCGGACAGCAGCGATCCTGGCCTCAGAGGCCCTAGGCGCGCTTTGCGTCTCCCCGAAGCTTCCACCAAGTCGGTCTTCAGTCCTCCTCTTAAAGAAAAGGGACGGGCTCGTCCGGGGTTTGAACCCGGGATCTCTCGCACCCAAAGCGAGAGTCATACCTCTAGACCAACGAACCGACACACACCTCCCACCCCTCCCCCCGCCCCTCTGCAAGTGACTCCTGGGAAGCTGGCCGCTGTAGCTCAGTTGTCAGTGTGCGCACCTGCGAAAGCCGCTCTGTGGGTTCTTGAGGTGGCGGGTTCGCAGCCGAACTCCGCTTGCACACAGACGATTAGCTCACTGGCTCCTCCTGCTGTGGTAGATGGAGGGAGACTGGGAAGCTGCCGCTCTCCACTCTTGGGAGGTCCCTGAAGCCCCCCACTCACCTGGCCTCAAGTGACTGCCGTTGACTCCAGACTTGAACCTCGCCCGCAGGAGGCTCTCTCCGGGACCTATCGCGGGTGCCTGGGCGTAAGGCAAAGCAGACCCTGCAACTACCGGAACAACCCTTTATCCCTCTATTTGACTGACACCTGAACCAAATTCTCCCCCGAACAGAGCACTATCTCTGAGCAAGAGGAGGAAGAGGAGACGTTTCCCTGGGAAGGCTCACTGGTTCAGGGGTGAGTGAAAGTCAGTCGTGTCCGACTCTTTGTGACCCCATGGACTATACAGTCCATGGAATTCTCCAGGCCAGAATACTGGATCCATAAGCCATTCCCTTTACCAAGGGATCTTCCCAACCCAGGGAGACGAACCCAGGTCTCCTGCATAGCAGGCGGATTCTGTACCAGCTGAGCCACTGGGAGTTCTCTTTGTGACCCCATGGACTATACAGTCCATGGAATTCTCCAGGCCAGAATACTGGATCCATAAGCCATTCCCTTTACCAAGGGATCTTCCCAACCCAGGGAGACGAACCCAGGTCTCCTGCATAGCAGGCGGATTCTGTACCAGCTGAGCCACTGGGAGTCTCCATTAGGAGCAAAAGGGTCAAATTCCCTGGGCAGCCTAGGTCTTCACACTTTTTAATTTGGGGGGCTTGCAACCTTAACGGGCATTAGTTCTGGCCTTGTCCTGAACTCCTTACTCCCCTCGCCTTCCAAAAATGGGAGTCTACAAGCCCCCACAAGAGGCCCAAACGCTCAAAGGAGAGGACGACAGCGAGGACAGGACTCAGCATAGACGCCTATGGTGATCAGGAATTTATGTGTTTCAGCTCACTGAGCCTCTAACAGGGCAGTTTTTAGTCGAGAGTGGACAGCTGGGAGTAGAAAACTAGCTCACAAGGGACAGGAATCCACAATAGACAGCAAAAAAAAAAAAAAAAGAGCAGCGAAAAAGTCGCCGAAGGTGGGGCTCAAACCCACGACGACCCTGAGATTAAGCTAGCCGGGCAGCTGCACTTTGTTATCTGCCCCAAATTTCCGAAGGTGACCAGCTATGGACCACTCCAAATGACAGGAGAGGGCAGGCTCGCGGTCGGCGGGGACATGGAGTCCTCTCTGGGCATTCTGAGTGTCTAGACTGCCTAGAATCTGTGGTGTTCTCAGGCAGGGGAGGAGCTGTGCGGGGCTGGGGTGGGGCTGGGTACTGACAGAGGGTGGGACGGATGGCTGGTGGGTCAGGGGCTGCCAGAAGCCCTGCGACACGGACAGAACTCAGGGCAGACCTGCGGGGGATGATCTCACAACGTGTAGATGGACACTCGGCCCCAAATGAAGATGGGCCCACCTACTTGCTGTCGCCAAATATCTGTTAAAGCCGCGTCTAGGCTCAGGATGATGCCAGGGTCTGCTTCAGATCATGGGTATTTTCAGCTGCACACTGGCCTCAACCCGAACTACCGAAGTCAGGCGCAGCCTGAGATCCCGGATGTTGCTTAGTACTGAATTGAATTCGGTCTTTCTCTGGGCTTTGACACAGCCTGAGGCCCACATGTTGAGGCCAGTCCCCACTATGAGGCCAGGGGAAGTGAGTGTGTCTGCTTGAGGTGGCACCAGGAATATGAGGACACAGCTCCTGCCTCAGGGCAATGGAAAGCAGGCCTGAGCCGTGGGTTCCTTCTGCCAAAATATTTTGCTGAGCCCCGGCTAACTCAGTCCGGTCGGATCACTGATGGGAACCCTCAGGATCCAGAGCTAGAGGCTGCCATCTGGGACAAGACTCTTCAGGTTTCTGCCCAAAGTAGGGCGGAAGAGTGTGAGGTACAGGGGCAAGAGTGGGCCCAGGGAGATGGGAGGGGCCTCAGGGAGAAAAACAGTGCTTCCAGCAGCCCAGAGTTGCCTGGATCAGGGAGGTGGCCTGAGGTGGGCAGACAGGATGGAAGCTCAGGCAACAGTTAGTTCTGCAGTCTTGAGACACTATTCTAAATGATTTACCAAAAAATTATGTAATTTAATATCCCAAACAAATCTTTGAGGCATGAGCTGCTATTATCCCCAGTCTACAGATGGGGCCCTTGAGAGCCCAGACTTGGTGGGTCCAGATCTCTGAAGTCCAGATGGGGACTAGAAGAGCCTGGTCCTGTAGCCCTCCCCCAACCCTAAAAGAACTGCCCAGGATTTGTATCCTTCATCACTCACACCTAGAGGTCACTTGGCTGTGGAGATTTCCTAGATCTCCACAAAGTTACTAGAGTGCTCCAGAAACTGAGGTTCAGGGACAGAGTCTGTGCAAGGAAGTGTGGATGTGTGGGTCAGGGACATAGATCAGTCCACAGTGTACCAAAGTGATGCCCAGGGCAAGGGGGGAGAGCAGGGCTTGGACCCCAGGACTCCATGTCACTGCTTACTCCTTCATGTCTCAATCCCTTTGCTCTCCATCATAAAGTAAAAGCACCTGGAATCAGAGTCGTCATTCCAGGCGCACCACAAAAATGTCCTGAGGGCAAAGGAAGGGCTTGTCCAGGATTTGAATCTGCCTGTAGAGAGGGGTAGGATGTGAGTCTCACTTGGTGTGAGGGCACCAGGGGCCCTGTCAGTCAGTTCAGTCCAGTCGCTCAGTCATGTGCGACTCTTTGCGACCCCATGAATCGCAGCACACCAGGCCTCCCTGTTCATCACCAACTCCTGGAGTTCACTCACACTCACGTCCATCGAGTCTGTGATGCCATCCAGCCATCTCATCCTCTGTCGTCCCCTTCTCCTCCTGCCCCCAATCCCTCCCCAGCATCAGAGTCTTTTCCAATGAGTCAACTCTTCACATGAGGTGGCCAAAGTACTGGAGTTTCAGCTTTAGCATCATTCCTTCCAAAGAAATCCCAGGGTTGATCTCCTTCAGAATGGACTGGTTGGATCTCCTTGCAGTCCAAGGGACTCGAGAGTCTTCTCCAACACCACAGTTCAAAAGCATTAATTCTTCAGCACTCAGCCTTCTTCACAGTCCAACTTTCACATCCATACATGACCACAGGAAAAACCATAGCCTTGACTAGACGGACCTTAGTCAGCAA
>SJYC01033988.1:0-11920 GCA_006408675.1 Madoqua kirkii | reverse complement strand
CTGAGTTTTCCAAATTTGCTGGCATATTGAGTGCAGCACTTTCACAGCATCATCTTTCAGGCTTTGAAATAGCTCAAGTGGAATTCCATCACCTCCACTAGCTTTCTTGGTAGTGATGCTTTTTAAGGCCCACTTGACTTCACATTCCAAGATTTCTGGCTCTAGATTAGTGATCACATCATCATGATTATCTGGGTCGTGAAGATCTTTTTTGTACAGTTCTTCCATGTATTCTTGCCACCTCTTCTTAATATCTTCTGCTTCTGTTAGGTCCATACCATTTCTGTCCTTTATTGAGCCCATCTTTGCATGAAATGTTTCCTTGGTATTTCTAATTTTCTTGGAGAGATCTCTAGTCTTTCCCATTCTGTTGTTTTCCTCTATTTCTTTGCATTGATCGCTGAAGAAGGCTTTCTTATCTCTTCTTGCTATGCTTTGGAACTCTGCATTCAGATGCTTATAGCTTTCCTTTTCTCCTTTGCTTTTCGCTTCTCTTTGTTTAACAGCTATTTGTAAGGCCTCCCCAGACAGCCATTTTGCTTTTTTGCATTTCTTTTCCATGGGGATGGTCTTGATCCCTGTCTCCCGCACAATGTCACGAACCTCATTCCATAGTTCATCAGGCACTCTGTGTATCAGATCTAGTCCCTTAAAATCTATTTCTCATGTCCACTGTATAATCATAAGGGATTTGATTTAGGTCATACCTGAATGGTCTAGCAGTTTTCCCTACTTTCTTCAGTTTAAGTCTTAATTTGGTAATAAGGAGTTCATGATCTGAGCCACAGTCACCTGCTGGTCTTGTTTTTGTTGACTGTATAGAGCTTCTCCACCTTTGGTTGCATAGAATATAATCAATCTGATTTTGGTGTTGACCATCTGGACCCACCCAAAGCCAACTGAAGAATATAACCAAGGCTCGGAGACCCCAGTCGGTCAGAGAGCAGAACTAACACCATAGCAATAGGGCAGGGACCCCTTCAGACCTGGCTCTGTCTTTTCTTGTTTAAGACACACCCTCCCTGCTCCCTCCGCCCAAAATGTCTCCTAAGGGGAAAATCACACCCCAAATCGGTGTCCTTTCTTCCTCCTCATAGGATAAGTTGCCTAGGGCTTTGTGTTTGTTTTCTCAGAAAAGTGAAAGTCGCTTAGTCCAGTCTGACTCTTTGCGACCCTCCATGAACTATACAGTCCTTGGAATTCTCCAGCAAGAATACTGGGGCCATAAACTCTTCCCTTCTCCCGGGGATCTTCCCAACCCAAGGATAGAACTCAGCTCCACCCACATTACAGGTGGATTCCTTATCAGCTGTGCCACCAGGGATGCCCTTTCTCAGGAAGATCTCTCCAAATCTATACAGTCCTTGGAATTCTCCAGCAAGAATACTGGGGCCATAAACTCTTCCCTTCTCCCGGGGATCTTCCCAACCCAAGGATAGAACTCAGCTCCACCCACATTACAGGTGGATTCCTTATCAGCTGTGCCACCAGGGATGCCCTTTCTCAGGAAGATCTCTCCAAATCGAATTCGGAGTTATTGAAAAGCCTATGCAAGTGACAGGGCCCCCCAAAATAGGAAACCCGCCCAACGTGGGGCTCGAACCCACGACCCTGAGATTAAGAGTCTCATGCTCTACCGACTGAGCTAGCCGGGCGTTGCGTGGGTGAGTGGAGCCCAGGTGATTAGCTGGCTACTCCTACCCGCCTTTTCTTCCCATCTTCCACCTCCCGCCGAATCGCAGAGCTGCTGTCTTCCACTTGTGGCCCACGTTCTAAGTCCGCAGAGAAAAGTAGGGTCCCCAGTCCCTCGCTCTAGCTAGTGGCCCACTCGCTGGAACCTCTACAGCAGACAAACATGGTCCTCTTTGCTCCGGTAGGGGCGATTTGTGGTCTGAGGTCGCAGAGTCCGCAGCCTGGACGCCCGGAATGCGAGAAGCTGCGACTTCCTCTCTTCTTTAGCATCATCCCAGATCCGGTGTCGGGTTCGAGCCCCAAGGGCGTCGTCGTGGGACAAGGTGCCACGCGCGGCTCGGAGGACGAGTGCGGAGGTTCTGAACTCCCTCATCTCCTTCCCCAACTCGGTCCTTGTCCACAGGTCCCATCCGGGTCCCGTGGTCCCCCTGAGTTTTCAGGTGAGAAGAGCAGAGGATGAGGGACACTTCTTCCAGCAGGAAAAGTCTGTAGCCACCTCCTTCCCTGTGCTGGGCACTAAAAACGGGGAGAGGTGATGGATCCCCTCCTCCTGGAGATTTCCTGGCTTACCCCTCCTGAAAGCGACAGCGTCTGGAAACTCGGGGGTGTCCAAGACTGTCGTGAAGGACCGGTCGCCCCCAAGGCCAGCAACGTACCCTTAAACCAAAGAGCCAGAACGAAGATGACGCATTCCGGTCCTTGGTTGCCCTGACACCGCCCTTCCTCTCCACTCCCCCCCCCATCACTCCCCCTCCCTCCTCACCGCAACTAGGGCAGAGGCGGGATTCTCTGCTCCAAGAGAGGGTACCTGGGGGAAGTTTCGATGCCAATACCCCGAAGGGGATGGTGAGGTTATGCTTGGTGTTCTACGGTCCGGGGTTCGCCGATACACACTCAGGGCGGCTTCACCACCACCCCCACCTCCACCCCGACTCCCTCCTCCATACCCAACAGGCGCTGGGGACTTAGGCAGCCCTGGGACCCTAGGGTACCGGGCACAAGGGTGCCTATATCCCAAACCTGTGCTTGTCCCTAAACAAAGGAAGCAGCGCAGCCAAATACTGGAACAAAAGTCATGTGCTTCAAGTGTAGAAGGGGCGGGTCCTAGACAGGAAGAGAGCGCCTAGGGAGCACGCCCCGGTGGCCTAATGGAGAAGGCACTGGCCTCCTAAGCCAGGGATTGTGGGTTCGAGTCCCACCCGGGGTAATCGGTTACATTTTGGCATTTGTATGTTGGGGTGGCTTCTGTCAGCAAAAACTGTTGTCAACCACATCCCTGAGAGCTGTACCTTTTAGGACCTCCGAAGTTGGAGGACGGGTGTTTCTTTACACCGGTGAATAAGAGGAAGGAAGGGAGCTGGCTAGAGGGTAAGGGATATGTCACAGAGGAGCAAGATCTTTACCTTTCTGATATGTCTTTAAACTACCTAGAATGTTTACATTTAAAAATCAATGTACTTTTTATAGAATGAAAAAGACCAATATGATCATCTCAATACATGCAGTAAAGGCACTTGATAAGTCCAACCTCCATTCCTGATTTTAAAAACTCTCAGCAAACTGGTGTTTGAAGGGCAGAAGGAAGAGATAACAAAGCCACGAGAAAAATGTTGAGGATGATGAATTTTTCCATTATTTTGACTCTGGTGATGGTTTGGGAGTACACAAAGGTCAAAATGTATGAAATTGTGTACTTTAAATGTGTTACACTCTATTATATCAAAACTTAAAAAAATTGAAGTATAATTGATGACAATACTTTATGTTACAGGTGTACAATATAGTGATTCACAGTTTTAGAGATTATACTTCATTCATAATTGCTAGAAAAATTGACTTTATTCCCAGTGTTGTACAGTATATCATTGTAGCTTATTTTGTACATAATAGGTTCTACCTATGAATCCCTTACCCCATGTGCTCCTTTCCCTGTTCCATGCCCCCACTGGTAGCCATTGGCTTTTTCTCTAAATATCTGTGAGTCTGAATAAAGCTTTTTTTTTTCTTTTTTAATGACCACAAATTAATTGACACTCTTTGCAGTCAGGAGTGGGGGTCTTTGGACTGACCTCACTTGAACCTCTGTGAACTGTGGCTGTGACTTCTTCATATAATAATGTAGGGCTGAAGTGACTGTAGGACCTTCAAGGTTGGATTCTAATCAGCTGCAGCTTCCATCTTGTCCAGTAGAACACATACATGGGGTTCCAAGTTGCCAGGTAAGAAATATGAAGGAAATGGCAACCCACTCCAGTACTCTTGCCTGGAAAATTCCACAGATGAAGGAGCCTGGTAGGCTATGGTCCATGGGGTCGCAAAGAATGGAAGCGACTGAGCGACTTCACTTTCTTTTTTTCTATAGTTCCTTTTGGAGAAGGAAATGGCAACCCACTTCAGTGTTCTTGCCTGGAGAATCCCGTGGACGGAGGGGCCTCGTGGGCTACAGTATATCGGGTTGCAAAAAGTAGAACACCACTACGCAACTCTCTCTCTCTCTCTCTCTCACACACACACACACACACACACATGTATAAGCCTCCCTTCCAATGGCGAATGTATGTAGTGGAAGAATTTTGAATTCTGGAACAGAAGAAGAATGCCTTCTATCAAATTTCTATTTAACATCTTATTAGATGTCAGATATTAGCTACTCTATTGGGGATCAACCGGAGACTCCAGCAATGAAAACGGCGAATCTTGATTAACCACTGGACCACCAGGGAATTACCACAGATTTTTAAAATAGTAACAAAAAGGTAAAATTAAGTGTCGTGTATTTTAACTAAATCAATATATATCTAAAGTATCATTTCAACAAATTATCAGACCTCTTACTTTGGATGGAGTCTTCAAAAGCTGATGTGTATTTTTATACCTTTACCAGTGCATCTCGGACCAGCCTGAAGAAACCTGTGTCCAGCCGGGAAAGAGCTGCGTGCGGGGAAGGAAGAACGGATCAGAGCTGTGCATGGCAGCACGGACCGTGAGGTCAGGTTCCCGTGCTAGGGCTCTAAAACAATGGGTAAACCGGAAAGGATAACCTGGGCTCGTCCGGGATTTGAACCCGGGACCTCTCGCACCCGAAGCGAGAATCATACCCCTAGACCAACGAGCCACCCCTGCGATGGGTTTCTCAACTCTCCGTTTACAACTATTCCCATCCTTGCGCGAGTCAGGCTTATTCCGAAGTAGACTGGCAGAGGGGCACTTGACTTGGGGTGGAGAGAACCAAGAAACCCAGGCCAGCAAGGGCAGAAAGAGAGATCCGCTATGCCAGAATCAGGAAAGGTTAATTCCTGGACCACAGGGGATTGATCCTCGCCCTAGGGGAGTGAGCAGCAGAAACATGGGGGGCGGGGACCAGAGGCTTGGACGAGCGGGAGGGCATCTTACGGGACGAGCACCGCCAGTCCAGAGGACCCCGAGCCTCAGGCTGACAGCGTGGGGCTGCGGATTGTGGCTTCAGAGCAGGCAGGCGCAGGGGACTGGCATCAAGCAGGCGCCGATCCCCTAAGGTGGGGCCTGTGTCCTAGAATCTCCAGAGGAGAAGGATCAGGGGAAGGAGGTGACCGCTCGGCCTTATTCACCTAGCCCCAGGGCTGCCAGCCTGTGCGCTGGAGAAGGGTGGCGGATCCCCTTGTTGATCCCCAAAGTCCCACAGAGTGGCAGAGGACCACCTTGGGAGCCTCCTGTGGTTCTGGGCAAATCCCTTCCATAGGAGAAGTAAGGCAGGGTGGGGTCAACAGTGGCTGGCTCATTTGAACAGTTCAGTGGGTTTAGGGTGTGGGGGCTGGGTGATCAAGCCCTGGGTGATTCGGGCCAGGGGAAATATTGGCTTGGTGTGTGAAAGTTAGATAAAGAGATGACTCAGTGTGTGGACTAGAAATTTGTTGGTTTGCAAACTGTTTACTTCCTCTAGGAATTAGCTGATCCTGGGGTTGGGAGTCTGTCCCCAGCCAGCAGTCACCTCTAAAAGATCAAACCATCAAAAAATGAAGATCTTCCCTGTCTCCTTCTTTATGAAAGTTCCATGCTTTCTCCGTGACCCTAGGTCGTCGTTGTTGCTTAGCTGCTCAGTCATGTGGACTCTCTGACTCAGGACTGTAGCAGGCCAGGTGCCTTCGGCCATGGGTTTCCTAGGTAAGAATATTGGAGTGAGTTGCCATTTTCTTTTCCTAGGTTGAGGTCTTGAAATTTGGTCCTAGGGTCTTGTGATTGGTGTGGCTAGGATTCTGTGAATGCTTGCTTGCCGCTTAACAAAAGCTGCACCCAGCGTGGGGCTCGAACCCACGACCCTGAGATTAAGAGTCTCATGCTCTACCGACTGAGCTAGCCGGGCGGCTCTTTCATCTTTTTTCTTTGAAGGAACCACCCCTGTCCATAGATCCCTGCTGTGCACAGCTTGGCCCTTTCCAGTTTACTTGAGAAACTGCTAAGGAGTCTCAGGTTTGAAGACTGCGAGGGTGCAGGACGGCCTTGACAGAAATGCAGAGACTTGCCTAGGGTGCCGAGGAAAGGGGGAAAGGGGAGGCTGACCCAGACAGACAGATGGAGGCCAGGTGGGCGTGTGCAGCGCTGGGAAGTCAGTGCCTGGGCCCCGGAAGCCCTATTCACGGTCCCAGGACCCTGAATGCAGAAGGCAGCCCCATGAAACTGCCTCCTTGCTTCCCAGATATGGAATCAGAACCCAAGTTTCCTCCGATCGTTTCTCCTCCCGTGGGGTGGGAAGATCAGGACCCTCTTGCAGATGGAGAACAGGGTCCTGAAGATTAGGCTCACTAGAGATGGGTATCACAAGGCATTCTTATCTATGGTGGTCTTGGGGTGAGTCCTCAGGGCCTGCAAGAGCTCTTGAGGATGAATCTGGGCCCCGTGACCCCCGCCCCCAATTCACACTACCCACCCCACCCCAACCTACACCCTGCTTTAGGGCAGACCATGTGGTCTGAACCAGAATGACCCAGGACACCCGCTGCAAGCCTGGAGGGGGAACCCGGTACCCAGGGGGCGTGACGCAGTGTCCAGCCATGGGCATCTTCATCCTTCCTAGTCAGTTTCTGGAATAAGGAAGGGAACTGTAAGGCACCTAGAGCCACACGGGGGCTTTGGGAGCCCAGCCCAGAAGCCCCAGGGTCTGCCCTGGACCCTAGTCCCCCTTCCTGCAGGGTGAGACTTGGCTTTGATCCAAGGTCAGTGGCTGGGGCTGGTCAGTTGGTCTCGAGTTTGGGTCTCACAGGGAGCCCCCATGTGGTCCCTGCGACTGGGCCTGGGCCAGAAGGAGGGCCCAGGGGCAGTGGATCGGTGGAGAGGTGACCCCCGGGCCTCTGGGGCCCTCATGGGAAGGAGGATCTGGGGGACCACCCAAACTGAGTGAGGGAGAGGAGAGGAGGAAATGGACAATACCAAGGAAAAATAGGAGCCCGTATGCTGTGGCTTGCTCATGTAGGGGGTGTGATTCTTGCTTTGGGAGTGGGAGGTCCTGGGTTCAAATCCCAAATGAGCCCCTGTGGTTAGTTGGTTTTGGGTTTTTTTGTTTGGTTTTTTGTTTTAGGACATTCTGTCAGTGGTCTGTGAATGGTCTTTCAACACCACAGACACTGGCATTCCAGACTGCAGAGATGAGGGTACACGTCAGACTGTGAGGGAGAGCAGACGCCAAGGACCACCAGCCAGAGGGACTTTTCTGTTCTGAGGGTGCTTTTCTTGCTTTAGATGTGAGAGGTCCCAAATTCAACCCCAAGAGTTCTCTTCAGAACCAACCAGGCAGGGCCTGGCTGTACTGTCTGTGTGGACCAACAGCCCTCAGTGTTAGAGCTGGCTAAGAGTGCGGGGCTGCTGGCTCAGGGTGTCATTCAGGCAGACAGGGCCCCCTGGGCTAGGGGGAAGGACTGGCCTCAAAGGGCAGCCCCTTCCATAGCGATCACCCCCACACCCAGCCCAAGGGGCCACCTGCAGGAGCTCCTTCTGATGCTGGCCACTTCTGTCCCTAAACCAAGTGACTCCTGTACTCAGGGCAACACTTCTGGCTTAGTTCTACAGTCCCCAAACTGTGTGTGGAGGCACTTTATGGCATTTTTAATTTTCCAGGGATGTTTAAACTTTTGAGAGAAAGAGCAATAGTCAACATCCATCAGACACCATTCTATGTGAACCACTGGTTGGAGGCAGTTCAGTTTCAAGTTTTATGATTATATATATATATACACATGCTGCTACTGCTAAGTCGCTTCAGTCGTGTCCAACTCTGTGCGACCCCATAGATGGCAGCCCACCAGGCTCCCCCGTCCCTGGGATTCTCCAGGCAAGAACACTGGAGTGGGTTGCCATTTCCTTCTCCAATGCATGCAAGTGAAAAGTAAAAGTGAAGTCACTGAGTTGTGTCCAACTCTCAGTGACCCCATGGACTGCAGCCTACCAGGCTCCTCCGTCCATGGGATTTTCCAGGCAAGAGTACTGGAGTGGGGTGCCATTGCCTTCTTCCAATATAATAACTGGCCAGTATTCAAAGATATGTGTATAAAACATGTATGTGTACATGCATATTTTATGAAAATGAGATTATACTAATTCTAATAAGATTCTTTTGCCACTTCTGAGTCTTGAACACATAACTGCTGCATAAAAAGAACTAAAAAGTAAATAAATAATTATCACTACATCATAAAGGATAAAGCCAAGATTAGAACCAAGGTATGTAATTTGAAAGCTCATGCCTTTTCCACTACATAGTGCTGTCTCAGCTTCCTCAAATATAAAATGGATTTGTCCATTATATAAAGGTGAGTAATGTAAGCACAGAATGAAATAATGAGTGAGAAAACACCTTGAAACTATAAAACCTTGTTAAAGAAACATAAGGGACTATTAATCATTTCCCTCACCTGAAATATAAGCAGAACTCACTGTATGTTTTGGTGCTGAACTGTCATGTCACACAGTGTCAATTAAGGTTTGCACTTCTACAGACAATATGGGGGATAATCTCAAAGTCCTTTATAATCAGAACTGAACTCAAAAACATTTTAGGAAGCCTTTCAAGCAATCCTGAAACCTAAAAAATATACACCATTCTAACTGATCTAAGACCATATAATTAGGTTTACATTATAAAACTGTATATAACATCAAAAGTGCTCTGAATTAAGCATCATTGTTTGAATTGCATATACGTGAGACTTTTTAAAACATAGTGACCATTTGAAAAGCTATGTTTTTTCTTGAAATAGGTATCTTGAAGGAAGTCCAAACTGTTTTTAAAGTAAACCTATATCCAGTGTACCCCATTAACAATGAAACCAAAATTTTAAAACAAAAACGAGGTATAACTTCAATGTATAACCCATTTTTTCTTTCTCTGCAAAACCTAAGCCTAGCTATTTAATATTTAATATCAGATCAATATGTGTGAAGTAGAAAAATAAGGCTGCTGGAATATACACTTCTGAAAGGATGGAGGGAAAAGGAAATAAACGCTATTAGTTGTTAAGACTAATACTTCTACCCAAGGTAAAGTTCTTTCTTCTAACCCATACTTCCCATTTGCTTTCTCCCTGCCCCATATTTAAATTCACAGCAACTACTTCTAAGAAATATACATTAGCAATCCCATGTTTCTAACTGTTAAGAGAAGGAAAATTCTTTTAACACGCTGTAGTATACTGAACGCTACAATAGAGAGCAAACATTTTCAAAACATTTTCAAAATGACTTGACTAACAAGTAGAATTCAAATTAGATCTTTTAACTATGCTGCAGTTCAAATATATATATATATATATTTTGGGGGGGGTAAAGTTAGGTTTTCTGTGGCTTCTGTGGAAAAAGCAAGCACTGCTGGAAAATCAAGGTGAATGGGAACTGAGAGTGGTGGTGTTCAATCTGATTCTGAGGTCGGAAAAGCTGTACAGGGCCCATCAAGTGCACACACTCCATTAGAAAATAATGATGATTGTTAAAGGGAACATAAAAATTACTATTAATACTATTAATTACTATTAATACTGTTAATACTTTAACAGTATTCTTCTCCAAAAGGCACTGTGCTAGGTTGAATGGTGTCCTCCTAACACTCATGGTCATCCAGAATCTCAGAAGGTAGGGTGGCTGCACAGTAGTATATATATTAGATGCTATATATATATATCTCTCCAGAATCAAACTGAACTGCCTTAAACAAGTGGGCTTGTCCAGGATTTGGACCCAGGACCTCTTGCATCCAAAGCAAGAATCATACCCCTAGACCAACAAGCCATCATAACCTTACTGACTGTCCTTGGTGTCATCCATTTCCTCCTCTCTCCTCTCCCTCACTCAGTTTGGGTGGTCCCCCAGATCCTCCCTCCCCTGAGGGAAGGGGGGCTTGTGGCTGGAGGATCTGCCTTACTCTCCAGAGAGAAATGAGATCGACACTGTGGGCCCCAGAGGCCCGGGGGTCACCTCTCCACCGATCCACTGCCCCTGGGCCCTCCTTCTGGCCCAGGCCCAGTCGCAGGGACCACATGGGGGCTCCCTGTGAGACCCAAACTCGAGACCAACTGACCAGCCCCAGCCACTGACCTTGGATCAAAGCCAAGTCTCACCCTGCAGGAAGGGGGACTAGGGTCCAGGGCAGACCCTGGGGCTTCTGGGCTGGGCTCCCAAAGCCCCCGTGTGGCTCTAGGTGCCTCACAGTTCCCTTCCTTACTCCAGAAACTGACTAGGAAGGAAGAAGGTGCCCATGGCTGGACACTGCGTCACACCCCCTGGGTACCGGGTTTCCTCTCCCAGGCTTGTAGCGGGTCCCCTGGGTCGTTCTGGATAACTCAGGCGGCCTGCCTAAAGCAGGGAGGGATAGGGTGGGGGGTGGCAAGGTTGAGTGGTGAGTATTCGGGGCAGAGGTCAAGGGGACCAAGGTTTGGCCCTAGGAGCTCTCGCAGGCCCTGAGGACTCACCCCCAGACCACTGTAGAAAAGAACGCCTTGTACCACCTATCTTGGTGACCTTGCCCTCCGGTCTGCAAGAGGGTCCTAATTTCCCCCTCGCTCTCATGGGAGGGAGGGACGGTTGGGGGAAGTCTGGGTTCTAATCCCATATCTGGGAAGCAAGAAGACAGGTTCGTGGGCCTGCCTCCTGCGTGCGGAGTCCTGAGACGTGCATGGGACTCAGGGGCCCAGGCACCGGTCTCTCAGGCGGGCGCGCTCCGGGACCTCCATACGCCTGTCCGTCTGGGTCAGCCTCCGCCCCCTATCCCGCCCCTCCCCGCCCCCTAAGCAAGTTTCTAAATTACGGTCAAGGCTGTGCCGCCCCCTCGCAGGCTTCAAACCTGAGGCTCCCTGGCAGTTTTTCGAGGAAACTGAGAGAAGCCAGGCTGTTCACAGCAGGGGCCTATGGACAGGGATCAATCTGTTAGGGAGAGACAGGGTAAATAGGCAGCCCGGCTAGCTCAGTCGGCAGAGCATGAGACTCTTAATCTCAGGGTCGTGGGTTCGAGCCCCACGTTGGGCGCAGCTTTTGTTAAACTGGGAAGGGAGTTCAGATTCTTCCTTGTGGAGCAAGCATTCACAGAATCTCTAGCCACACCTATCTGCAGATGGGGCTACTGGTAACGCAGCCGCCTGCCAATGCAGGAGACAGAGAGGCGCAGTTTCGATCCCTGTGTCAGGAGGATCCTCTGAGTGGCAACCCACTCCAGTATTCTTGCCGAGAAAGTCCCACGGACAAAGGAGCCTGGCGAGCTACAGCCCATAGGTTCGCGAAGAGTCAGACACGACTGACTTCGCACGCACGCACACACACAAGTTGCCCAGATTGTGGTAATTTGTTAGGGCAACCACAGCTGACTAACACTGGTCCTGAAGGTAAGACTTTTCCCCTCCGTCCATAAAGCTACTAAAGGTTATATGGATCTAACTATTCTGTACCCCAGACCGTTCTTTCTTTTCACCTAAGAACACCAGGAGAAATTCCTGAGACTAAGTGTGCCTTAGTCTGGCCGGAGCAGCAGCCTGGGTCCTGGGAACTCGAGTTCCAAGGGTCCGGGGGAGGGGCAGGGGCAGCCTCGCTGATGTCACTCCAAGAAAAGCCTGAGTTCCCACCAAAAAAGAAAGCAAACCTGCTCCGGCCAAACACCCAGACTGCCGTTTTAGAAGGCTAGACCCTTGAGAGAAAACAAGAAATTCCGCTGATGGAAACTGTATCCCGTCCTCCTCGCTTTCCCCCCAAATCCGGAAGACCACCTATTGCCGGGGCC
>SJYC01033987.1:0-24211 GCA_006408675.1 Madoqua kirkii | reverse complement strand
GAAGAAGAAAAAAAAATCGTCACAGTTGCGGGTGATCCGAAGCCCGCCCTCTGGGCATTCAGGCGGTTTGCACAGTCCCTGGACGTCCAGCCGGGCAACATCCCTCTCCCCGCGCCCTCCGCCGCCTCTCCCCGCCACCCCCACCCTCACCCCCATTCTCAAGCAGTTGTCGGCAGACAGGGATTCTGTCTCTTACTGTTAAAGAGGAATTTTTGGCCTGGGGCCATTAGCCACAGCCCTGGGTCAGGGTCTCTCGGTGGTCCTCGGGGGTTGAGTGTGGGGGCAAGGAACAGCCCCTCTCCTGGGTCCGAGTATGGCTCAGAGGAGTCCGGATCATGGCTCCCTCTGCCTGTATAATCCGAATCTAACTCATGATTGAGCTCCCATCTATGTATGGCTTCAGTTGTTTAAAATGACCTTAAGAATCAGCCCCTTGCGCTCCTCTTCTGATCTATGCGCAGCACCACAGAGTCCCAGAGGGGAGGGCTCGTGGGCTACTCCTTTGCCCCTGTGCAGGGTCCTCGCATCTGTGACTCCAGGGAACCAGTGCTCTGCCCACGACCACCGGTGTCTTGGGACTATCTTGGAAGAATCAGAAACTGATCCTGGGTCCCTCGCAGGATAGTTTATCTGTTCAGAAGTTCTCTGGGATGGGCGGGGGACACATTCGTTTACCATTCCTGCTGAGCTTGGAAAATCCATCCTGGGTGGGATTCTGTTCCTGACCTCTCTCCTTTTCCCCCCACAGTTCCAGAGTCTAGAAAAGCTGCTGCTACTGAAAAGTCAGAAGGACTAGACTGGGACATTCCAGGGACCCCTTCCCTGCCCCCCCCTCCCCCCGCTGCATAGTTCCAACTGACAGCTCTAGCTTTGAAGGTCCATTGGAGGAGATCAGAAATGCTAATACCCAAAGCTGAAGCTCCATTTGCCCCAAACCCGGGCAATAGAAACCTTCTCCAAGACCCAACACACTATCCCCGCTCCCGGTGGAGCCCAGGCCCACAACCCCTGACTTAAAAGGCCAGCAAGACCCAGCAGGCCCTGGGCCTTCCCCAACAACAAGACTGAGTCTTCCCGTCCTTCCACCCATGGACCCTGCATCAGCCCCTCTTCCAACACCCACTCCAGTCAACTCCAACCCCTCTGCTCTGTCCTACGTCTTCCCCTCCTCTCTCTGCCCCAGGTCAGCACTTGGACCAGCCTCCCTGCCCTTCCAGGTTTGTGTGTCTCTGCTCAAAGGTCATGGTCTCCCCCACTGGGGCTGGTGCCCTCAGAGCTGGTCCCTGCAGAGTTCTCAGCACAGGGTATGGTACATGGAGTGTGTAGGGTGAGTCAGAATGCACGTGGGAAGGAGAGTCACTGAGGTCGCAGGGTCAACAGGGACATGCAAGGGTGGTATCTCAGGTCTGACAAGTCCCAGCAGAATCTAGCCATGAGCTCTTCTGAAGGGCCTGGGCTTGGGTATACAGGGAAGAGCAGGCCCTCTGCTGAGCTCTGAAGAGGGCAGAGCCTCCAGGGCAGGGGGCCAGGGATGGTGGTGGTGGCGGGTGGCCTGTGGACAAGGCCACCAGCTCAGGGATGGAAGCTCCCGCAGGAGGGCCCTGGGAAAGGCCTAGACCACATTAGTTGCTCCTCTGGGGTGACCAGTGCACCTGGCCCCTAAGCCTCAGGAGACTCACATTTCTCTGAATATAATTCTCTTCCATGGAGAAGACTGACAGCTGTGTAGCTCGTGGTCTTGTCAGGACCAGAGGAATCCAGGCACCGCGGCTCCAGCTCTGTCCCCAGTCCCCAGGCTTTAGTTGTAAAGAAAGGAAAGGACCCTCAAGTTCCTCTGCGGTGGAGGCCTCAGTGATGGTGGCCTGGCGTTGCTGGTCGAGACAGGGCTAGTGGAGGCAGAACGGAGTCCCACGTACACAGAGTGATCAAGCTCCGGGACCTGGTGCGCACAGGGGCGACGACACTGCACTCTCCTCTTCTAGACAGCAGAGAATTGAATTTACCGGAGCCCTTTATGAGGCGGCTCGGAAGCGGGTAGCCGTGGCCCTGAGACTGGACAGGGAAGTGATGTGACGATAATATGGAATGGGCAAAATAAGAGTTACTGTGGCTCGTTGGTCTAGGGGTATGATTCTTGCTTAGGGTGCGAGAGGTCCTGGGTTCAAATCCCGGACGAGCCCAGTTTTTTTTTTATCCCCAGTGTACCTATTCCAGGGCCTCCTGTGGACACCAAGTGTGGTCTGATGTACCATCACCCTCCCGTCCCATCCACTCAGCCCGTTAGCCTGAGGGGAAGGGCTAGAGGTCCAGAATCTGAGTCCTGAATTTGGGCTCCACATTAAATAGTTTAGCGGGTGGGAATTATGAAGAGAGAGCACCAGGCACAGCTGGCGGCCAAAGCTCCCGCCTGGGACGCCGAACCCTGCGCGCGTCCCTGTGCCGCGCGGCACTGGCAGGTGGTTTTCCCCGCCTGGCCGCCAGGGGGCACGCCGCGCCAACGCTGCCTCGCGGTGAAGAGCGGCGCTTCCTCCAGGCCCTTGCTCTGGGAAGGCTCCAGGGTGCGTTCCGGCCGGGGGAACCTCTGGCCGCCGGGCTGTGCTGGTGCTATTGATAATGACTGGTGCGGGGTCGGGCGGAGACGGCAATGGCACCCCACTCCAGTAACCTTGCCTGGAAAATCCCACGGACGGAGGAGCCTGGTGGGCTGCGGTCCATGGGGTCGCTAAGAGTCGGACAAGATTGAGCGACTTCGCTTTCACTTTTCACTTTCATGCATTGAAAGAAATGGCAACCCACTCCTCTTGCCTGGAGAATCCCAGGGACGGGGGAGCCTGGTGGGCTGCCGTCTATGGGGTCGCACAGAGTCGGACACGACTGAAGCGACTTAGCAGCAGCAGCAGCAACGGGGTTGGGGAGCCCCCCTGGACCACCACCCCCTTCCCACGGGGTGAAAGGAGATAGTAGGGAGACTGGGCAGGACTGCCCCGGGCATCCACCTGAGGAAATGGACCCCTTAACTTCGGCCGAAGTGTCTCCTCACCTCTCCTTTCCCCTCCTGGGACCTGAAACGTCAGGGCCATTGGCCCAGCACCTAGTAGCAGCGTCCCCCCTTCCCCTACACTGCTTTAATCCAGCTTCTAATGATGGACATTAACGTTCCCCTCAACCTTCTCTTTGTCCACGCGAGGAGCAGTAGGAGGCGCCCCTCCTGCCTCCTGCAAGGGGCCATCGGCGGAAGCCTAGTGGACAGTATGAACTCACTCCAGCCCAGCAGTGTGGGACCCAACAGGTCCCATCCTGTGGGAACTGCCCTCACCAGACAGCAACAAGGTGACCCCCTCTTTCCCTACCGGAGGGCGCCTTGTCAGAGAAGGCTGCTAACCCAGACGATTTAAATGAGATCTAGAGTGTCATAACATAATGCTGAAACTATCCAAGATGCAATTGAAAATCACTGATCAAACTGAGAAGCAGAAAAATGTCAACTTGAAGGAGAAATGGCAATCAAGAGAAGCTGACTCAGAAGTTGGAAACATCGCCAAGGAAGGTAAAAGTGGTTAAGTAGCCATGTAAAAATGTTTCAGAGAGCACTTACAAGCCACTTGAAACAAATTTAAAAAGTGAAAGTCTCAAATAGATAAAGAATAACCAACTGAGACGCTTAGAACTGAAACATACAATAATCAAAATAGAAAACTTAATTGACAGGCAATGGCAGGAGCAACAAAAGAATCAGTTGAAGATAGAACAATAGATGTTACCCAATCTGAAGAAAAGAGAAAATAAACTTAAAAAAAACCAAAAACCCAAGTAACAGAGCCTCAAGGCTTGGTGGGGCTTTAACAAAATATATGATATTGGAGTCTTGAGACTTAAGAAGAGAAAGATGGGGCTAAACAGTGTTAGAAGAAATAGTAACTAAAAAAAAGAAAAAGAGAAATGAAATCACTGAAAGTTTCCGGTGGATTAAAAAAATAAATAAAATTTAGAGAGGATGTACTTGCACCTCACCATTCTTTGATCAAAGAATAAAGTTTTCAAAATAAACCTTACTTTTAAAGTTTCGAGAAAAAAAAAATGGAGCAGAATCACATAACCCCTCACCCCCACACACACCGGAGCCTCCCCTATCTCTGTGTATGACATTGTTTCACCCATAAAAGTTTTTTTCCTTAACTCTACAAATAAAGTCCTCTGTTTAAAATAATCTAATGCCATGTGCACATCCAACAGCATTAAGGATGGCCCACAGTATCCTATGGTGCTCAGTGCCTGCAGGCTCCTGCTGCCTCCTAACCTCCCTTTGCATTGGGCTGGCTGATTTCAGGATGCAGGCCAGCTCTGCACATGGGGACTGGTGGAGTCTGAAATCTCAGGGGATCCTCAGAAAATTCTCTGAGGCACCCTGTCTCCAGAATTTGGGGTAGCAGGAGCCGGGGGAGCAGATAACCTCTGCCCTCATTCCCAGTCCACTGTATATCTGAAGTAGCTTTCTACTCTAGAGAGGCAAGCTGGGAGGGGGATGTGGCAGGGTAGCCTCATCCTCAACCTACACAAGTCTCACGAGTGTGGGGCAAGCATCTGCTTTCTTCCTCCAGGGTCACCTCACTTCTGATTCTGAATCCCAGGAGACTGGCCGAAACAGGAGTGAGCAGGGTAGGTGTCCTGGTGAGTGCCCTGGGGTCTCCAACCCCTTCCAGCAATCCACCACCAGGTCCTTGGTTCCAATAATTCAAGATCACCCTAAGGACAGACCGAGAAGGGTTGGGGCAAAATAAAACTTTAAATAAAAAAAAGTTTATTTTAGATAATGTGCAGGAAGCATGGATGGTGTTATGTGAACATAGAACCCAGTAGAATCCAGCATGTCTAACAGTTCTTTTCAGTTCACGGGTTTGTTTGTGCAAATACAGTGATGGGTCCCTTGCCGTTGCCCGATTTCAGTTGGTCCCCTCGTCCAGGAGTATCGGGATCACCTTGGGCAGGTCCACGCTCAGTTCTGTGCCAGTGGCAGGTCTCCTAGTGGCTGCTGAACAGCTGTCTGTCTGTCCCTCTGTCAGTGTGGCATCTTACCCTATATGTCCCCCACTTATCCCAGTCCCCCTACTCCCCTCGACTCCCCCCACTTTCCCTGACTCCCCCATTTCCCCCCACTCTCCCACCTCTCCCACTTCCCCCTACTCCCCTGCCCCTGCAAGGCTGCTTTCCTGCTGGGGATTCGGAGAATTCTGGGCAGTCTAAGTACACAGAAAGCCCTGAGAGGACTCCACATCCCTGCTGACCCAGGGACGTACCCCACCCAGTCATTTGGGGTGATCCACAGCCAGTCAAGTTCCGAAGCTTGGCTGGAGTCTCCCCCTCATGTGTGCCTGGCTAGCTCAGTCGGTAGAGCACGAGACTCTTAATCTCAGGGTCGTGGGTTCAAGCCCCATGTTAGGTGTCTTTTTGACAAGATCTCTAAGCAATTCCTGCCTTTCTGTTTAGGAACAAAATGCACCAAAGGTGAAGTCACACAGCCTGTGACTTTGCACCATGCCACCCTGCCCAAGCTCTCATAAGCCTGAAGTGTCCACTCCTTACAGTGGATCCGCTAACTCACCAGATTCCACAACTTCTTTAACCAAAGGAACCCTAGAAATAGATCCATTCAAGATTTGAACCTGGCTTCTAGACCAAATCCACCCACCACGGTTTTCCTTTGGTTTATTTAGGAGAGCGAGCGAGCCAGCTACTATTATCTCTGCATCTGCAAGACAACATGTCCAGGGTCATAAAAAGTTCAACTTACACTAGGATGCTCTTTTGGGAGTCAGGGGAGAACCGAGTTCCATGTTTTTTCTACCAGGAATGGCCCTGTAGATCTGAGCAACCCAGACCACTGCTTGGAAGGATGAGGAAGACAGCTGAGGTGGGAATAGCCATATCCAGTGAATGTGACAACAGTGAGTCCCCAGGACACAGCCTTTTATTAAAAGTAGGGCTCGTCTGGGATTTGAACCCGGGACCTCTCACACCCTAAGCAAGAATCATACCCCTAAACCAACGAGCCTCACAATGGGACCCTCCTCCCCTCCTGCTGAACTCAATCTGGCTCTGTCCTCCCTGGTCTGGGACTGTCCTGTTTCGTCAGTCCATGGATGGTTCCCCTTTCCCCATGAGTGTCATGAGTGGAAGGATTTGATTCCGTGGACTGGGGTGGGAGTAGAGGTTAGGAGGACATGGGACTTTCCTCATTGCCCCACGGTGAGGCTCCAAGTTGGTGAGTTCCAATGCAGGTTTGGAGGGTTCGGCTCCTCCCCTATCCTTCTCTGTACAAGGAAAACTGAGGCGATCAGCTCAGCAGAGTGCCCCCAGGTTGTCTCTCACCAGGCTGCAGATGAAGCTGGGAATAGAGTTCGGATCCCATCCTCGACATCGCAGGCTCCTAGACGCCTCCGGGACTGCCTGGCTCCCCCAGCACCCACTGGAAACACCTGCCGTGGGGTTGCCAGTCTCACAGCTGGTCCAGCCTGGAAAACTGCCTCCAGAGTTCCAGACTCGAATCCCAGTGCAGACCGCAGCCAGGAAGGGGCCCCAGCGATGAGTGGGGGTTTAAATATAGAGTAAAAGGATAAGGGAGGAAGTTGCTCAGAAAAGATGCCCCAAGATGCTGTTGCCACTGGTGTGACCTGGGTCACGATGCCTCCCTGTCCACTGAACACACACGGACACTTGACCTCAGTGCCCAGGCCTGTTCTGGCCACTCGCATCCAGCGGGTCTGGGTCCACCACCCACTGCGCCTGGCCCAAGATCCATTCTCACAGGCCCAGGACCCACACCTGCTCTGCCAGGCATTCTGTTTCAGCCCTAAAGAGACCAGAAAAAGCAACGGGGCTCCTTGGGGATTTGATGCCAAAAAGCTCCACAGGGAGCTTCCTCTGCGGTGCTCACTTCCTGTCCCCTGGACAGATGACAGTCAGACCCCAGCTGCAGGCAGGACCAAGACTCAGGGCTCGCTGTAGAGGACAGCAGACCGTGGGTGCCCAAGTGGGAAGAGGGTTGAGGCAGGTCGGAGGGAGGGGCACCCTGACACAAAGAGGAGTGGACCTGTTGCTGGAGGCAGTGGTGATTTCCCTTCAAGGAATGGGAGTCTTAAAAGGTTCTGTCTGTGGGGGAACAAAGTGCTGGCCAGGGAGCCTGGTTATCCTGGTTGATGCCCACTAGGCCTCAAAGGCCAGAGAGGCCTCCCTGGACATCCATATGGGACCCGAGGTTCTGTTTAGAAAATGCACTCACTAGGGGACTTAAGAGTCTGCTGCTGCTGCTAAGTCACTTCAGTCGTGTCCAACTCTGTTGCCACCCCATAGATGGCAGCCCACCAGGCTCCTCTGTCTATGGGAGTCTCCAGGCAAGAGTACTGGAGTGGGTTGCCATTTCCTTCTGCAACTTGAGAGTCAGGAGGCATGAAAGGGGCACCGAATATGCAAGACTCCAGGCTTAACCAGAGAAACTGGGGCGATTAGATCAGAGAAGAGGGTCACCAGCCCCCTGCCCCCTCTGCACGTGCTGGGCAGCTCTGGCCCTGTGGCAGCTTGCCTGGCAGGGGCTCTGTGACTTAATACCCTGGGGAGGCCCAACTCTGGGCCTGGGATCAGAAAGCTGCCTAGATTGGGGGCCCTCAGATTCCAACCAAAGTCTCAGTCTCTTCCTGTATCAGCCGTGTCTTTTCTGTATTCTGTCGTTTAGATGCATGGAGCCTTGCTGACTCTGGAGCAAAGGCCTCTCCCAAGGTTGGTCAATTCAATTTTTTTTTTTACATTTTAAAATTTTATTTTTGAAGTTTTAATTGGAAGATAATAGCTTTACAGTGTTGTGTTGGTTTCCGCCGTTCATCAGTGTGAATCATCCATAAGCGTATATGTCCCCTCCCTCTTAAACCTTCCTCCCTGGTCAATTTGCCCAGTTTTTCAGTCGTGTTGGATTCTTTGCGACCCCATGGACTGCAGCCCGCCAGGCTCCTCCGTCCATGGAAATTTTCCAGGCCAGAATATTGGAGTGGGTTCCCATTTCCTCCTCCAGAGGATTTTCCAGACCCACCGATCTGGTCAATTCTTCGAGACAGCAAACAATTCCTCTGTCAGCAGGCATTTTTCAAAAGTAAACCAACCAATCCAGGGTCCACAGCCCACGACCACCTGTTTTTATCAAACTCTCACCGTCTGGGCCACAATCCACCTGCAGAATCACCTCAAGGCCAGGAAACAGACAACCAGGGACAGCACCTGAGTCCCCGAGCCCACTGAACTTATTTCAGCCAGCCATTTAAACTTGTCTTCCCTGCCTGACCTGTTTCACTTGCCCTGAAACCACAAGAAAGTCTCCTGCCCACGTTTTCTTCTCCTTCCTGTCGACACTGGTGCGTCCCCGTCCCCCCTTTCCCCACGGAGACGTGCCGCCTCCTCTTGGAAACTGTAATAAGCCGTCTTCTCAGTGGCTGGGTCTGTTGGCCTCAGAAAATAATAATAAAACCTATGAAAACACCTCGATTCTTCTAGAAGGAGAGGAGATCCGGTATCTGGAGCACCGCCCCCTGGACCGCGGTGGAGGCTGGTGGTCTATTGCGCCCCTATTCTCAGTCTCCTCTGCGGTTTCCTTCCTTGCCTGGGTCATGGAAGCCCCTTTGGGCAGCCCCTCAAACAGGAAAGACATTGAAACGTGGGCTTGTCCTTTACTTGGGTCATAAAATTTGAGTTTATTACCCAAAGTATAAACACACGCCCCAAGTCACATCATCACCCAGTCCATACTAGGCCTCAAAGGCCAGAGAGGCCTCCCTGGACATCCATATGGGACCCGAGGTTCTGTTTAGAAAATGCACTCACTAGGGGACTTAAGAGTCTGCTGCTGCTGCTAAGTCACTTCAGTCGTGTCCAACTCTGTTGCCACCCCATAGATGGCAGCCCACCAGGCTCCTCTGTCTATGGGAGTCTCCAGGCAAGAGTACTGGAGTGGGTTGCCATTTCCTTCTGCAACTTGAGAGTCAGGAGGCATGAAAGGGGCACCGAATATGCAAGACTCCAGGCTTAACCAGAGAAACTGGGGCGATTAGATCAGAGAAGAGGGTCACCAGCCCCCTGCCCCCTCTGCACGTGCTGGGCAGCTCTGGCCCTGTGGCAGCTTGCCTGGCAGGGGCTCTGTGCCTTAATACCCTGGGGAGGCCCAACTCTGGGCCTGGGATCAGAAAGCTGCCTAGATTGGGGGCCCTCAGATTCCAACCAAAGTCTCAGTCCCTTCCTGTATCAGCCGTGTCTTTTCTGTATTCTGTCGTTTAGATGCATGGAGCCTTGCTGACTCTGGAGCAAAGGCCTCTCCCAAGGTTGGTCAATTCAATTTTTTTTTTTACATTTTAAAATTTTATTTTTGAAGTTTTAATTGGAAGATAATAGCTTTACAGTGTTGTGTTGGTTTCCGCCGTTCATCAGTGTGAATCATCCATAAGCGTATATGTCCCCTCCCTCTTAAACCTTCCTCCCTGGTCAATTTGCCCAGTTTTTCAGTCGTGTTGGATTCTTTGCGACCCCATGGACTGCAGCCCGCCAGGCTCCTCCGTCCATGGAAATTTTCCAGGCCAGAATATTGGAGTGGGTTCCCATTTCCTCCTCCAGAGGATTTTCCAGACCCACCGATCTGGTCAATTCTCGAGACAGCAAACAATTCCTCTGTCAGCAGGCATTTTTCAAAAGTAAACCAACCAATCCAGGGTCCACAGCCCACGACCACCTGTTTTTATCAAACTCTCACCGTCTGGGCCACAATCCACCTGCAGAATCACCTCAAGGCCAGGAAACAGACAACCAGGGACAGCACCTGAGTCCCCGAGCCCACTGAACTTATTTCAGCCAGCCATTTAAACTTGTCTTCCCTGCCTGACCTGTTTCACTTGCCCTGAAACCACAAGAAAGTCTCCTGCCCACGTTTTCTTCTCCTTCCTGTCGACACTGGTGCGTCCCCGTCCCCCCTTTCCCCACGGAGACGTGCCGCCTCCTCTTGGAAACTGTAATAAGCCGTCTTCTCAGTGGCTGGGTCTGTTGGCCTCAGAAAATAATAATAAAACCTATGAAAACACCTCGATTCTTCTAGAAGGAGAGGAGATCCGGTATCTGGAGCACCGCCCCCTGGACCGCGGTGGAGGCTGGTGGTCTATTGCGCCCCTATTCTCAGTCTCCTCTGCGGTTTCCTTCCTTGCCTGGGTCATGGAAGCCCCTTTGGGCAGCCCCTCAAACAGGAAAGACATTGAAACGTGGGCTTGTCCTTTACTTGGGTCATAAAATTTGAGTTTATTACCCAAAGTATAAACACACGCCCCAAGTCACATCATCACCCAGTCCACTGACCGTGTGACACACGGAGCTGGTCTCCCGAGAGCCGAGACTGACCCATCTCGTTCTCCTCCCCCAGCGCCAGGCCCAGAGCTCGAGGAGGCCGCCGCCCCTGCGTGTGACCCCAGCGCAGTGATGGCCACTTGGCAGAACAGAACCGAGTGCGGACGATCGGATCGCGGCCGGCGGGAACCACGATTCAGTCGCTCAGGATTCCGCAGAGTTCTGGAGTCTTCAGATCGAAAACTAGCTGGTGTCTGGAGAAAGGGGAGGCCAAAAAGGTTGGGCTCGTCCGGGATTTGAACCCGGGACCTCTCGCACCCAAAGCGAGAATCATACCCCTAGACCAACGAGCCGGTGCTACAGTGGTTCCTGGTGGCTGTCCTTGGAGGCCTGAGATCGCGGCTCCGCCCTCGGATTCTGGGCTGAGAATCCACAGGCAGATACTGGGGATGGTTTTGGTTTCGATTAGAGGAGAAGAGGAGCAGGGAGGCCGGAATCTCCGGGTGAGGAGCTCCCGCGCGCTCGCTACCTCTCCTGAAAGGGGCTGAGAGTCTGAAAATGAGAAATCGCCCGTGATTGGAACCCGGCGCCTCACACACTCTAAGCGAGCGAGGCGGTGTGCGAGAGATTCAGAGCGCGTCCCTACCAGTTTTAGGTTCAGCGAAGTTCAGGAGAACTGTTAGCTCCCCTTTTCGCAGAAGCCCGGCTAGCTCAGTCGGTAGAGCATGAGACTCTTAATCTCAGGGTCGTGGGTTCGAGCCCCACGTTGGGCGCAGCTTTTGCCCCTAGGGCTTTACAGTTACACCAAAGTGATTTTAGAGAGCCACAAGGTCGACATAAACTAATCCTCTTCCCACGAGGCTTCCTTCTGAGTTAGAAGTTGCTAGACCAGGGAGACTGGCACACTGAGTCTCAGCGGAGCATCTTGTTTCATTGTATGTGTTTTGGAATTTAAAAGCTGAAACTGTAAGTTTCAGCACACAGAGTGATCTTTTTCTAGGAACTTAAATTTTTTTTTTTTTTTTTTTTTTGGCTGCAGTAGGTCTTCGTTACCGCACGCGGGATCTTCCTGTAGGAATTTTCTTGCAATTCCTGAGATCCCAGCAAGGCCACGAATTGTCCCCCAAACTAGGACTCGACCCCACTTTCTTATGAGATCAGTCTTAGTTCCACATACTGAACGACAGCAACAAGAGGAGACTTAGAGATGGGTTTTTAGCTAACTCTGGCCCTGCTCGGGGACCTATACGGTGCTCCGCCTATATCCAGGCATGATCCCCAGCCAGGAGCCTCGCCTCCTCCTACCCTCCTCCGCCTCACCATCTGCATCCGCTGCGGCTTTCCTCCCTCCTGGGGGAGATGAGCAGGGAAGGGAGCCCCTCATCTCCTTTATAAAGTAGAAAGAAAGCTGAAAGTCATGAGATAGCTCAGTTAGAGGTGAGGTCCCCGGCTCCCTAAGAAGCAGCAGTGAGGATGTGGCTTCCTTTCTGAGAGTGAGACAGGGGAGCTGGAAAGTTTAGCATTGCCACTCCTGAGGCTCTCAGGATGTTGGGTCATCTGGGATCTAGGTTCCAAGGTGGGGGTAAGAGGGAGGCAGAGGAGGGCTTGGGGAGGTGCCTGCCAGGCTATGTCTCTCTTGGTGGCTGGATTGGGGCATCCTACTCATCCAAAAGAGAGGGACTGGACTGTTCTCATCAGAGTTCTGTTATAGTCTGTCTTTCTGGGGAAGTTAGGGAGAGATTATGATTGATTGTAAAGAACTGGCTCCCACAGTGAAGCTGGAGAGATAAATTTAAAAACTAGCCTATTTGTCTATCCTGCGTCCTCCTCTCCCTTACAGATGCCTCCTCAAAGTGTTCCCTTCACGAACCGATTACACAAAAATCCCTGTCTCAGCTTTTCTAGGAAATATGTCCTAAAATAGTTGGAAACACTCTAAGAATGAGATAGTTACGGAACCAAACTTGAGTCGGCTCAGGCTCCTGCAGTAAAGTCAATCTACTGATGCTGAGTTGTGGTGAAGGAGTTTATTACACACTCCAAACAAGAAGTCCAGGCAGCTAGTGCTCAGAAGGCTCAAACTCCAGAGATGGCTTTCAGGGAAAGGTTTTAAAGGCAAGGTGAGGGATGGGAGTCATGGGGTGGGTGTTCAGCTCATGAACATCATGGGGAACTAAGATCCCACATGCTGAGCCGCATACCCATCACTTCACAAAATTACCTTTTGTGTATGTGTGTTACCCGGCGCCTCACACACTCTAAGCGAGCGAGGCGGTGTGCGAGAGATTCAGAGCGCGTCCCTACCAGTTTTAGGTTCAGCGAAGTTCAGGAGAACTGTTAGCTCCCCTTTTCGCAGAAGCCCGGCTAGCTCAGTCGGTAGAGCATGAGACTCTTAATCTCAGGGTCGTGGGTTCGAGCCCCACGTTGGGCGCAGCTTTTGCCCCTAGGGCTTTACAGTTACACCAAAGTGATTTTAGAGAGCCACAAGGTCGACATAAACTAATCCTCTTCCCACGAGGCTTAACTATAGTTGCCATGCTGTACATCAGATCGCCACAACTTATTCATCTTATAATTAAAACTTTGTATCCTTGTAACAACCTCTTCCCATTACTCCCACCCTCCCCCCAACAACAAATGGGTTTATTGACTGCTGCCTGGACCCTGGTTTGGTAATGAATTTGGACTTGAGCTCCTTGCCAGTGGAAAATGGGATACTGGTAACTCCTGACATGCAGCAGCACTCTGATCAAGCCGCCTATCACATGGTTGATTATGATGAAGAGCCGACAGAAGCAGGTGCCCTGGGGGACCACGTGGCTGCTGCACTTGACTGATGCAGCAGTAGAGGTGACCACAAGGACTGTGATGTGGGAAGGACTCCCCTGGGTGTGCCTGTTTGTTCAAAGAAAGAAAATGACAAGATCAGGCCTTTAAACTTTCAGCCTAAGTCATGCCCAGAGATCCAGATATTTTCTGTCAGCCATAAAATAATCGTATAACTGCAGGGCTGACATTGCTGAAAATGAAACACATATCTGAATAATGTATATTGCAGGATGATACTGTAAGTTGAGTTCACAGCCTCGAGAGATCTTTTCTGTGAAAGGAAGGGCGTTGATTATGAAGGAGTGGAGCCAAAGCCTGGGGAAGTTTAGGTGGTCTTGGACGAAGCTCAGATCTTGAACCCCTGAGTCACTTGGAGTCTCCGTTGCCAGTGAAAGCAGACCGTTCTCTGACATCTGGGAAAAGTAGCTTTTCTCTGTTTGAATACACCATAATAATCTCACCTGGAGTGGTTGTCTTGCAAGGGGAGGAGGGTTCTCCTCAAAGCCCACACCAGCCAGCCTTGTTACCCTCTAACGCTGGTTGTCCTATAACTACAGTTAGATCAGCACGCTGCAGGAGCAAATACAAAAGGCTGGCCTGGGAGGAACTCATTCATATGCCAAAAGAACGATGCTGGCAGAAGACTAGGGAATGTGTGTGGGAATGGATCTGAGGATGTTAGAATAAAGAGGATGGGATGTGATTTTTGGATCAGTGAAGTTATTGCTCTGGGCATACGTCCCAGCAAGTCTGTGTTTATTGCTTGATTTTTTTTTTTTAGCAGAAAGATCTTTTGTTAACGACAGAGGATAATACACTCCTGAAACATGAGAGCAGGCTGACTGCAAAGGAGTGGCTAAAGCCTGTGTTTAAATGTTATTCATGCAGCTGAGTGTCTCTTGGTTGGTTGGCTAAGCACTGAACTCAGTGGTGGCCTGTGTTTAAGGGGATTAGGATTCAAGACTGTCCCTGGCATCATGTAAAGAAAGGAACTCTGACTCTGCAAGATAGAAGTGCTTCAGTGAGTCTGTCATATTTATGAGCACACCCACCACCCCACCGAGAGGGCCCCAAGGACACTTTCTTCCATAAGGCAGGGAGACGTCAGTGAGGGAAACACTGGCAGCTTGGATCGCTCTGTGGTCACTGTTCTCAGCAGGCCACATATGATGGTGGGAGATGTTGCACTGAGATGAAGCTCCTGATTTGAGAAGGGATGACAGGACCCCAGGCGCCTGGGAAAGTAGGACAAGTAAGCCCAGAGCTGGAGGATCAGAAGAATCTTCTTCATGGTCTTTAAAAGGAAAAGAGAACTACGTGCATATATACTATATATATATAGTCGCTTCAGTTATGTACAATTCCTTGTGACCCTATGGACTTTGCTTTTACTTTATTTTTTAAATTTTTATCAGATATATTATCACACAATTTCTTTTTTTTTTCATTTCATATATGATATTATAGATGTTTCAATGCCATTCTCCCAAATCATCCCACCCCCTCCCTCTCCCACAGAGTCCAAAAGACTGTTCTATACATCTGTGTCTCTTTTGCTGTCTCGCATACAGGGTTCTAAATTCCATATATATGTGTTAGTATACTGTATTGGTGTTTTTCTTTCTGGCTTACTTCACTTTGTATAATGGGCTCCAGTTTCATCCACCTCATGATTCAAATGCATTCTTTTTAATGGCTGAGTAATACTCCATTGTGTATATGTACCACAGCTTTCTTATCCATTCGTCTGCTAATGGACATCTAGGTTGCTTCCATGTCCCGGCTATTATAAACAGTGCTGCAATGAACATTGGGGTACACGTGTCTCTTTCAGTTCTGGTTTCCTCGGTGTGTATGCCCAGCAGTGGGATTGCTGGGTCATAAGGCAGTTCTATTTCCAGTTTTTAAAAGAATCTTCACACTGTTCTCCATAGTGTCTGTACTAGTTTGCATTTCCACCAACAGTGTAAGAGGGTTCCCTTTTCTCCACACCCTCTCCAGCATTTATTGCCTGCAGACTTTTGGACAGCAGCCATTCTGACCAGTGTGAGATGGTACCTTACTATGGTTTTGATTTGCATTTCTCTGATAATGAGTGATGTTGAGCATCTTTTCATGTGTTTGTTAGCCATTTGTATGTCTTCTTTGGAGAAATGTCTGTTTAGTTCTTTGGCCCATTTTTTGATTGGGTCATTTATTTTTCTGGAATTGAGCTGCAGGAGTTGCTTGTATATTTTTGAGATTAGTTCTTTGTCAGTTGCTTCATTTGCTATTATTTTCTCCCATTCTGAAGGCTGACTTTTCACCTTGCTTAGAGTTTCCTTTGTTGTGCAGAAGCCTTTAATTTTAATTAGGTCCCATTTGTTTATTTTTGCTTTTATTTCCAATATTCTGGGAGGTGGGTCCGATTTCCCTATGGACTTTGTAATGCTATGGACCACCATGGGATTCTCCAAGCAAGAATACTGGAGTGGGTTGCTATTCCCGTCTTCAGGGGATCTTCCCAACCCAGGGATTGAACCCGTATTTCCTGCAGCTTCTGCGCTGCAGGTAGATTCTTTACCACTGAGTCACTGGGGAAGCCCATGAGATATAGCAATTCAGTTTAGCCGCTCAATCATGTCCAACACGTTGCAAACCCATGGATTGCAGCACTCCAGGCTTCCCTATTCATCATCATCTCCCAGAGCTTGCTCAAACTCATGTCCATCAAGTTGGTGATGCCGTCCAACCATCTCATTCTTTGTCGTGCCCTTCTCCTCCTGCCTTCACTCTTTCCCAGCATCAAGGTCTTTTCCAATGAGTTAGTTCTTTGTAGCAGGTGGCCAAAGTATTGCAGCTTCAGCTTCAGCATCAGTCCTTCCAATGAATGTTCAGGACTGATTTCCTTTCGGATGGACTGGTTTGATCTTGTAGTCCAAGGGACTCTCAAGAGTCTTCTCCAACACCACCATTCAAAAGCATCAATTCTTCAGTGTTTAGCTTTCTTTATGGTTCAGTTCTCACATCCATAAATGACTACTGGAAAAACCACAGCTTTGACTATAAGGACTTTTGATGGTAATATCTTTGCATCTATATATATGACAAAGCCTCAGCGATCATCTCCTCTGTGGGTATGTAGTAGAGGAAGTTTCTAATTTTACTCTCCACCATGCCCTGAAATTTGGGAGATTTTTACCTTGAAGTTGAAGGCATATATTGCATGGATTAAAAAAAGAGAAAACTTCATTATGGACTATTTCAAGCAAGAACTAAAGCAGAGAAAACTAGTATAATGTGTTCAGTTAAGACATTATCACCTCATAGAAAAACTTGTTTTGTGTATACCTTGATCCAGTCCATTATCATTTTTTTTTCAGCTTTACTGAGATATAACTGACAAATAAAATGATGTATATTGAAGGTATACAATGACAGTTTGATATATACATTTACATCATAAAATATTTACCACAGTGAAGTTAATTAATACATCCATCACCTCACATGTTACCTGATGTGTGTCATAAAAATGCTTAAGATCTCTCTTTGCAAATTTCATGTATACAGTACCATACTATTAACTGTAGTTACTACCTAGCCCACTATTTTAAAGCACATTGGCTGTCATATAATTTAATCTTTAAATAACTGGCTGTGTTTATTAAAAAAAAATAAAGACTTTTTAAAAATATAAGTAACCACAATACAATTAATACATCTAGAAAAATGAATTATTTCTCTATCAAGTAGAATGGACGGTTGTTACAATAACGTAACGAATGGAAGCACTCCTCCGACATCTGAAAACGTGCATGTTTTTATGGGAAAATTAAAACTCGCTGCACTCGTTCAGGGTGAAGGCTGGCTGAGTAACCCCCTGGGCGCCTTAATTTCCCACCCGAGTAAGTAGACAGCCGGCTTCATTTAACTTTCCTCACCCACCTCCTTTAGAGGGTTAAAATACAACTCTTTTTTACCCCGGGTGGGACTCGAACCCACAATCCCTGGCTTAGGAGGCCAATGCCTTATCCATTAGGCCACCGGGGCTGACGAAACACCTTCGTTGACAGTCTTAACCTAGTCTCTCTCTCACTCCCCGCGGTTCCGTACAGCGTCCTGGCTCCAGCTTGGCCTGATTTTGGTCCTCCTGACAACCATATACGACCGGTGCATCCGCTCAGATCCCGCCCGCCCGCGAGCATCCCGGACCCCCAGGGAGACTACACATGCGCGAAGGAAACTGCTCAAAGACCTAAGTTGGCAGTTAGCCCTGCTGTTATGACTGGGATACTATCCTAGCTTAGGGAGCAGAAGGTCTGGGCATCAAATCCCGACGAGCTCTTTCCCCCTTCTTTTGGGAGAATCTACGTCCTTTAGGAGAACTACGTCTTTTAGGAGGACTAGCATCAAGAAGGAGTTCGCTAGGCAAAATGTGGGCGCGAAGTGGAGAGAGGACACAGCCGGGAGCTTGGAAAAAGCGTCGGTCACGACCTTCATTCTCCTCTTCACGTTGCTTCTTAGACCAAGAGTGTTTCTAAATCTAGTCCCAAATCTAGGCGGTTTTCAGCAGAGCCCAGTGGTCTTAGGTCTTTGTCCTAAGGACCCTCCGTGATGGCTCTGTATATGCCCACCTAGCTCAGTGTGTAGAGTGTGGAACTGTAATATCAAAGAGCCCGGCGTTTACTCTCCTATCAGAAGATGGGTATTCTTTCCCCTCTCGAAGATATTTGTCATTGTGGTTACCAGAAGTGGGATCAGGGGAGGCGCGAGCGGAATTAGATGAAGGTAGTCAACAGGTACAAACTTCCAGGTATAAGGAAGTACTAGAGATGCAGGGTACAACATAATAAAGATAAGTAACACTGCTGTGTTAGAAGAGCTCATCTTTAGAGTTAAGAGAGTAAATCCCGAGTTCTCACAAGGATGATGGATGGATGGTCACTAAACCATGACTGTGATAATGATTGTGATGTATGTAATTGAATCATTATGTTGTACACCTTAAACTTATACAGTGCTCTATGTCAATTACATCTCAGTAAAAGTGGGGGAAATATAATTAAAATGTTTATCTTAGTGAAACTTCTCTTCTTTTTATTTATGAGTCCTTAGCAAACCACTGAAACATCACGAAACTGATAAAGGAGACAGTGACACTCTCCATGACCTCAAGATTACTTGCGCCCTCCACTGGGGTACAGGCTCAGCTGCCATTTCCCCAGCATCTTCCCTGGAGGCAGTAGGTCCCATCGCCTTGGTCATTCCACTTAGCCAGAAACTCCTTGGTGAGAACTTGGTTCCGCAGGGACAGTCATTTTTTCTGGGTAAAATGATGGCTCAATCCTGAGCATATTCTTTACATTAAAAATTTAAATATACATTCACACTAATCGACTCTTGAGAGTCCCTTGGACTGCAAGGAGATCCAACCAGTCCATTCTAAAGGAAATCAGTCCTGGGTGTTGTTTGGAAGGAATGATGCTGAAGCTGAAACTCCAGTACTTTGGCCACCTCAAGCGAAGTTGACTCATTGGAAAAGACTCTGATGCTGGGAGGGATTGGGGGCAGGAGGAGAAGGGGACGACAGAGGATGAGATGGCTGGATAGCATCACAGACTCGATGGACGTGAGTCTGGGTGAACTCCGGAAGTTTGTGATGGATAGGCAGGCCTGGCGTGCTGAGATTCATGGGGTCACAAAGAGTCGGACACAACTGAGCGACTGAACTAAAGTGAACTGAATCATTTAAGGGTATATTCATTGCAAGAAATCTAAATAATCTATCATAATTTTTTAAAAATTTTAGTGTTTAAATATATGCATAACATTAAATTTGCCATTTTGACCATTTTTAGGGTACATTTTAGTGGCATCAGTTACATTTACCGTGTTGCGCAATCATCATCACTATCTATTTCCAAAACTTTTTCATCACAATAAGCTTTTATATTTTAAAATGCCCCTAACCTCTGGAGGGTGGGCCACCCCGCAAAAGTCCAACCCCTCATCTTCGCAGTTCTAGTCATCTGAACTATATTCATGCAGCCAGTCGCCCCTGGGCTCCTGGGACTTATGGCCAGGGTTTCAGGGTCAGCAGTCCGCCCGGGCTTGATCAGCGTAGGTCTCCCCACAGCGCCCAAGGGTTAACCCTGGGGTCTCGAGACCCTTGGCCGCAGGAATGCACTTGAGGGGCAGGAGGGAGTGTGGTTGACAGCCCGAGAGTCCTAAGCTTGCGAAAGGAGCAGTTGGGAGACATGGAAAATTTTTAATCTAGGGAGGAAAACTGAACGCTGCAACGACCACGAAGGGACTCGAACCCTCAATCTTCTGATCCGGAATCAGACGCCTTATCCATTAGGCCACGCGGCCTTGCAAGGGATGGTCTCTCAGCTTTTCTCATAAACCCTTTGCAAGCGCCTGCGCAGTGCCACCACGAAGTGTGCATGCGCACACTGGCCCGGAGCCCCGCCTCCAGGGCTCCTGGTGAGCCGGGCTCTGAGCTTGCAGCTGGACAGTGCGACTGAGCACCGCTGAGGTGGCCGTGCAACTCAGAGTTCGAGTTCACGTGACGCTGCCCAAGCCCCTCCTGTCCCTGATCTCTTCTCCCATGAGCCCCAGGCCCACGCTGGGGCGGGGCTGCCCGCCGCTCGCGCAGCCCCTTTGCTTGCTCTATCGCAGCACCACCAAACTTGCCATCCAACCCTGTCCGCTGCCCCAGTGTGCGGTGCAGGTGGGGTGGGGGTGCTGGGAGGGTGCTGTGGACCCTGGGCTGCCCCTTCCCAGGACATCCAGCGCCGCCTAGCCCATGTGGGGCTTTCTTAGTCCCGGAGGCGCCCCTTCTATCCCCGGTGGGCCCAGCCTCGGAAGTGCCCGGTGCTCCCTACATCATCTCGCTTATTGTCCTAATTCCCTGCGTGCGGCTGCTATTCACGTGTCCAGCGATCACCACCTTTATTCCATGCCAGCCGAGCCTCCTGTGTTATCGCGCCGTTTTTAGGAGAGGAAACCGAGGGGTGGACGGGGTCACTGGTGGTGCTGGTCTGCGGCTCCCCGCTGTCAGCACTCCTGGGTGGCCGCGGGCGCGGTCAGACCTGCAGGCAGAGCCGGCGCCTCAGGGAGCTGCGGATCTCCAGACAGGCCTTGCGGCGCTCATCACAGTCGGGACCCAGCACGTCCAGCTCACACACCTGCCGATTGACCTGTGTGGACCACACTCAGCCTGTGTCCAGGACAGCCAGGTTCCCCACGCCCGCGCCTAGCCTGGCACCCAGTGTCTTGTGAGGCCTGAAGTTTCAAGTGCTGCCTTGACATCTTTGGGGCTCATAGGCCCCCTCAGTTTCCCCTGCTCTTGTTAGATGTGCCCCCTACTACCCAGCAAGGGAGGCCCCTCTCGCGGCTAGTTGTCACACCAACCAGACCAGATGCCCTCCACCCCCTCTCTCACCTGAAGGGCTTCAGTTCCCTGCCAACCTGTGAAATTATTCCAACAAGTACCCCCACATCCTGCATCTACTGGGCCTGTGTCTACAGCCCCTGCTGGTTCTCTCTGCTCCTCAGGGCAACCCTGAGTGGCCTGCATGGCCCAAGGTGGTCTTGTCCCCCAGCTGTGAGCATATGTGGCTAATAACTGCTGGCCATGTCTCTGTCTAGTGTCAGGGGTTGTGTGTTCAACCATCTCATGTTTCTGAGGGCAAAGGAATTCCTCCCTCAGCAAAAGGATGACTAGGAGGTGAGCAGAACATGGGAGCTGAGAAGAAGGCTGAATCCAGCCCCTCTCCCCAGGACACCTCCAACTTCCCCCAACTCACCTCAGTCATCAGCTCCATGAGGTCTGCCTTGGGGTCAGCTCTGAGGACCTCCACCAGTGTCTGGATAAAGTCTGAGCCCTTCTCATCCCGATAGGCCACACAGCCTAGGCCAGGGGACCAGGGCCAGAAGGTCACAATTGGTCCCCTCCCAGTTGCCTTCCAGTCCCCAGGGGCCTTTTGTTAGTGGAAGTGGGGGCAAGCACACAGGACCCCAGGGTTTGGGGTAGGGAGCAGCACCTTCTTGCTTCTGGATTAAGCTGTTGCTCAATGTTCGTGGAGTGAATATACCATGGATTCAATGCCTAAGAAACATTTACTGTGAACCCACTATTTGCCAGGCCCTGAGGCAGACAGAACTGTCCTGCCCTCATGGACCTTACAACCTAGAGGAGAGGAGTCAAGTCGAGTGCTTAGCAGAGCCAGCCCTCAGTTTGTGCTCTCCATGTTACTATTGTCACAAATAATAAATATGGAAGGAAGATGGCTTAATTGCAATGGGGCTGCACCCCAACAGCCAAGCCCCAGATGTCCCTAATGCCACTTCAGATCTCTGGCCAGGAGGTTAGGCTCTGTGTAACTGGGTTTCATGATGATCTTACCTTCAGCGGCTGCATAGACCATCAGCACATCTGCTTGGTTAGGGCTCCCTGGAGTGGGCCCCTGGAGGAGATGTCTGCAAGAGGGACCGACACCTTTTACCCAGCATCCTGGGACTCTACCTGCCCTGAGGGCCCCCTCAAGTCTGGCTCAAGGGCACACAAGGCAGTAGAAAGAGTGCTGAGCAGGAAACAGATCCGGTTTCAAATCTCAGCCCTGCCACTTACCAGCTGTGTTACCTGAGAAGAGCTATTTTCCCTTCCTGTCTCCAGGGCAGTTTTGGGCTCAAGCAAGGGGGAAAACTCTCAATTTTCAAAAGTCCTTACCCTTTAAGAAGGTTTCCCTTCCTGTCCTCTTGGCAAAGAGAGGAGGGAGATGGCGGCAGGATCCCAGCTCAAAGCCCCAGAAATGCTCTCTTGGCAGCTTCCCCACCAGCCCTACCCAAGCCCTCTGGTAGGCAGACCCACCTTGCACATCAGTACAGATGTGGAGGACATCGGCCTGGGAGGGGGTGGCTGGTGATGCCCACAGCCAGTGTCTGAACCAGGGGAAAGCTGCAGGTTCCATGCCCGCATCCCTGTGCCCTGGGGACGGAGGGGACAGTCAGGTCCTTTCACTCAGAAGACACCCCAGGGTGCTTCCAGGGTTCTAGCTCCCAACTCCCAGAGCTTCTGGGCCAGCCTGCCAGCCTGGAAACACTCAGAGCACTGAATGATAAGTGCTGAGGGTGAAGGCTCAGGTTCATGGACATGATCTCTAGGAGAGGCTGGGAGGCAGGCAGGAGAAGGGGAGTGCTCAGGCTTTCTGGAGGAGGTGAACAGCAAGTCCTGAGAGGCTGAACACAGGATGAAGAGAGGAAGGGCAGCAGGAGGCAGGCCTCCAAGGCGGGCCCAGGGCCTGCTCACCCCCACGGCAAGCCTGAAGCAGGAAGATCTTGGGGCGGCCCCGCAGCGCCCTGCAGTGGCTCAGCTCCTGCACAAGCACCTCCAGCTGCCCTTCTTGCCCGTCAGCCCCCAGGAGCTGCCCCTGAGGCCCCCCGTGGGCCATGAGGGCCACGAGGGCACAGCTCATGGGGCCCCTGTGGCATCTAGCCGCTTCCGGAACTGGGCCATCTCCTCCTGGAAAGCCTGGGAGAGGGGGATGAGATCAGGCCTGGGCCAGTGTTACAGCCTCCCTAGAACCCAGTGTCCCCCTCCTGGGTGGTTTCTGTAGCCCTCAACCCACACTATCTCCCACCTCCTGCCAGCCTCAGGCTCAGGAAGAGCAAGACATTTTTCTAGCCAATCCCCCTACTGCAAAGCCCGCCCGGCACAGCCTCTTTGGAGGTGATGTGGATCCAGCTTCCTGCAGTTGGTTCTCCAGTCTCCACGGAGAAGTTGCACCAAAAAGTTAAGGGCCATGAGGGGAGAGCAGTGAGCCGACAGCTGTCTGGGAAGGAACCAGAGACCCTCCGAGGAAAAGCCTGAGGGTCCAGCTAGAGCCTTGAGCAGGGGCCAGCGTGGGAGGCGGCAGGGGCCTGGGAGACTGGACTTCCGGGGGCAGGGAAGAGGGTTCACATAGATGCGTGCATGCAACAGGGAGCATGGGGGTGCATTTCCTGCCCACGATTGGTAACAGGCCCAGGAGAGAGTCCCCAGGGTCCAGGTGCAGGGTACCCTTCCTTCAGAGCACCTCCAGAGGTTCTGGGCTTCCCCTTACCTGGGCTGTAGGGTCTGTCCTTAGGGTGGTCTCAAAGCCCAGGGCCTGGCACAAGCCCCCCAGCGCCTCCACATCGTGCTGGGCCCCCGGCCGGCCCTGGGTCACAGCCAGGAGGAGGGCGGCCCTGGTCCCGGACAGGTCATACTGAGTGCTGGGGCCGGGCTCTGGCTACAGACAGGGCTAAGTGGGTTCAATGCAGTCGGAGGAACTCCCAGCTCCTCGCCCCCACCCAGGTCTCACCACGCCTCCATCCCATTCAGAACTGCTGCCATGTGGTTGGACCCCCGCCCTGCCCCCTCACCTCGGGCCCCCAGGGCTCCACGTTCCCTAGGCACAGTGCCCCCCGCAAGGAGCTCCGAAGCACTGGGCAGTAGGCAACCCCTGCGGACTCTTCAGCTGTCCTGGAAAGACCTAGGGGCGGAGGACCCTTCAGGCAGCCACTCTGTGGGGTGCAGTTATGGGGGGGCCTTGGCTCCAGGGCACAGCTTGGCCAGGCTCTTTGGGATCCCCTGCCAGAATGGAGGGAGGAGGAGACAGGAAAGAAAGGGAAGGCCTGAAGGAGGTCCTAGTCAAGCTCAGGCTCACAGAATTCCAGGACAACGGATGGCTGCAGGGAGACAGTGACCGAGCCATTAGCCACGCTGCTCCCGGCCCAGCACAGAGGCGCGGGGCTCTCAGTGCCGGTCAGGGCCCATGCGGGAAGGCCCGTGGGGTGGGCACCACCTAAGGAGAACTGTGGAGCAGAGCTGTGGCCCACCCTACCTCTGGGGTCAGCCAATGACCACCTGCTGCCCAGTGAGAACTTCGGGCCTCAAGACCAGACCTGATCCCCAGGGACCCACAGGTCTGATGGGACCATCACAGCCAGGTGAGTGTGAACAGGAGTGGATGGGAATTCAAGCATCCACCCTTGGGTGATGAGGGGCACAGGC
>SJYC01033986.1:0-37253 GCA_006408675.1 Madoqua kirkii | reverse complement strand
GCCTGGAGCTGTCTCTTAGACACATCGGGAGGAAGGGGTGGGGGGGGTGGGACTCCAAGCAGAGGGAGCAACCTGGGCAAAGGCACAGAGCTGAGCAGATGCTGGAAAACCTGGGGTGTCCTCAGTGGGTTGAGGACAGGCTTGGAAGGGGATGGGAGGCGAGGCTTAGAGGCTGATGCCCATGGGCAGACAACAAGCCTTATTGTGGCCTGAGTAGGGGTAATGGATTCAGGTGGGGATGAGATCAGGCCTCGGCCAGGGCCACGGCCTCCCCAGTACCTGGCGGCCCTCCCTCTGGGTGGTTTCTCTGGCCCCCTAGAGAACACAATGGTGCCGTCGTAACCCTCCCGGGACGCCCCTCCCGGGCCTTCACCTCCGTTAGCAGCTGCAGCAGTGACCAGTGAGGACGGTGGCCGCAGAGCTCGCCCAGGCTGGTGAGGAAGGCCCCAGGCTCGAGGACAGCTGGGTGGAGAAGCAGCAGCACATGGGCCTGGAGGGAGGGTCTTTAGCCTCCCTCCCACAGGAAGTCACAGGATGGCAGGACAGAAGGCTTGGCCCATGGACCCAGCCCAGAGGCTGGGAGCAAACAGCCACGGGGCCAAGAAGGGCTGAGGAGGGCTCTGGGATGGGGACTCCAGGCCCTGCCCCAGTCCTGACTTCCCTGTGTGCCAGCCTCTCCCCTGTGCTCAGGCCCTGTCTCTTATACACATCTAGATGTGTATAAGAGACAGCCCCCACTCTGTCCAGCCCCCGACCCGGGGGCCCCAGCCGGCCCACTCACCCCCGGGAGCATTGGAGAGCAGCAGGAAGACCTTGGGGCAGCCCCACAGGGCCTTGCAGCGGCTCAGCTCCCGGACCAGCTGCTGTGACTGCCTCAGCTGCCAGGGGGGTGCCACCAAGGCCATGAAAGCACAGCCCACCGGGCCCCCGTGGGCATCCAGCCACTCCCGGAACCTCGTCAGCTCCCCATGGAAGCCCTGGGGCAGGAGCGAGTGCCAGCCTGAGTGCAGGGAGGCCTCAGGCAGGGCTGAGGGCAGAGGTGGCGGTGGGGGGAGGGGCAGGTGAGGGCTCACCTGGACGGAGGCCTCCTGCCTCCAGCAGCTCTCAAAGCCCAGGGTCTGGAACACACCCTCCAGGAGAGCGACCGTAGAGGCTGACACCTCAGGGCTGCAGAGGGCCAGGGCCACCCTTGGACCCTTCACACTGTACTTACCCTGGGGAGGCAAGGCCAGAGTTGGGCCAGGGTGGGGCTCAACTGGGAGCCAGCAATGGGCTAGGCCACAGTGCCTACCTTTCTTCCCAGGCTCTCCCGAGCATCGGCCACCTGCGAGGCCACCTGCAGGGTCCCAGCCACCAAGAAAGCCATGGGGGCGACGTACGGGCTTCCTTCGAACAGCTTCAGTGCCAGTGCTCTGGGTCCCAGGCTTGGCCTCTCTCCGAATCTTATCTCATCAGCTCTGTTTATGAGCGGAGGACTCTGCCCCCTGCCCTGGAACCCCGGGTCCTGGACACCCCCAGGCCCTGCTCTGTTCCCTGGCTCCCATGGGCTACTTCCTGCCTGGCACTAACACACCCCCACCTGCCCCAGGAGCCCGTGCCCAGTCTATTCTTAGCTTCTGGCCCACCTGCTATCTGATCTCGTTACACTCCAGTATCTCCCTTCTGAGCCGCCACCAGCACCAAATTCATGCCCTGCCCCCACCACCCACCACCCCTACTCTCATTCAGGGCACATATAGGAGCCTGCCCACACAGCAACTGCCAGCTGGGGGCATGGGGAACAGGCGAAGGGCACCACCCCAGAGGCAGGAATCTCTGGCTGGACTCTGCTCTCCAGGGAGAGTCCTGCAGCTTCATTGGGGAAATGAGGTCCATCCAGCGACCTCAGGATGAAGCCTGGGTTACATGGGGGCCAGAGAGGCTGGCACACAGACTGGGGGGCAACTGAGACATCTTGTCTCAGCTCACCCCCACTGTCTCGCAGGTGGCCCCAAGGCCACCACCTGCTGAACTGGAAAGGACTTGGCAGGGTAGAAGGTGATCTCAGCACACACCCACCAGCCCCACAGGGGCCCAGGCCAGGGCCAGGCAGGGGCGGGTCAGACGTGAAAGTCTGCTTGGTGTCCTTTTCATCTCAGCAGTACTCCCTCCCTAGGGTCCAGCCAAGAGCACAAGCCCCTGCCCTGGCTAGTTACAGCTCTGAGCTGCCTTGTTTCAAGGGATGGAGGGCGGGCCCCGGTGAAAACCCCAGCTCCCAGTTAGCCGCCCACCCGACTTCGGGGTAGGGAGGGGTGTGCCGGCTGTCCCACCCTGAGCTGTCCTCAGACCGGGGCATGCACTGGCTGACACGGGGATGCCCCCGAGGCTCACAGCAGCACCTGGGGCCCAGGCCACCACCTCAGCCCAGGCTGAGACGGGGGCCCCACCCAACGATGGTCCAGCATACCAGGACCATCAGGTCAGGAGGCCCAGGATGAATTCCAGGCCCCTCCAACCCCGACTCCCAGCAGCCACCAAAAGAACAAGAGAAGCTTGGAGAAAGTTTTCATGTTTATTCTCACCTTTCTGCTGCCCTTCTAAGGCCAGCTGGGCCAGCTCCTTGGGAGGGCCTGTGGTCAGTCCCTCTGAACGCCCTTCTGCAGGGACTGCAATGCCTCAGGAGTCAGCGACAACGTGCCAACAGAGCACGAGCATGAAGTACCGTAAACCCCAAGACTCCAGGGAGTGGGGGGCAGCTGGCCTCGGCCGGCCCTACTCTTAGTCTGCACAGTTGGCCTGTCCCTGGAGCCCACACCGCCCTCCCCAGCTGGTGGAGGGTGACTCTCGGGAACTCAGCCGGGGGCAGGGTGGCTGAGAGCAGAGGCGGGCAGCTTCTGGGCCGCTGGGACAGGCCAGAGTGGCCAGTGCCTGGAGATGGAAAGAGGTGGAGGCCAGGAAGCCTCTGTTGCTGAGCCCAGATCCACATCTTCACAGGTGTGGGCTGACCCCTGACCCTCGACCCAAGCAGCACCCTGAGGCTTAGCCTCCCTCCCACAGGAAGTCACAGGATGGCAGGACAGAAGGCTTGGCCCATGGACCCAGCCCAGAGGCTGGGAGCAAACAGCCACGGGGCCAAGAAGGGCTGAGGAGGGCTCTGGGATGGGGACTCCAGGCCCTGCCCCAGTCCTGACTTCCCTGTGTGCCAGCCTCTCCCCTGTGCTCAGGCCACCCGCCTGCAATGTGCCGGGGCTCCAGGAAATGAGGGGCAAGAAAAATCCTGGAGCATTAGAAGTCTGGCAGTGGGGTCACGGGGGACTCCATGCCCCGAGGCGTCAGCCAGGGTCCCAGGAGGGCAGGGCCGCCGGTTTCTGTGAGTAGGAAGCCGCACTGGGATGGTGGATTCGGGTGGGTGGGTGCCACTCCCGCCCTCAGCCCACAGGCTGGGCCATCTTGGCGTGCAGGCTCTGGTGGGCGATGAGGTGAGCGCGCTGCTTGAAGCTCTTGTCGCACTCGCCACAGCCGAAGGGCCGCTCTCCCGTGTGCACACGCCGGTGGTCCAGCAGGTAGGAGCGCAGTGAAAAGCTCTTGCCGCAGTCGCTGCAGCCGAAGGGCTTCTCGCCCGTGTGGATGCGCTGGTGGTCAGCCAGGTAGGCGCTGCGGCTAAAGCTCTTGCCGCACTGGGTGCAGGAGAAGGGCTTCTGGCCTGTGTGCACGCCCTGGTGGCGTACCAGGTCCGAGGAGCTGCGGAAACTCTTGTCGCACTCCTGGCACTTGTGCGGCTTCTCGCCCGTGTGCGTGCGCTGGTGGCGCGCCAGGTCGGAGCCCCAGCGGAAGCGCTTGCCGCACTGGCTGCAGCTGTGTGGCTTCTCGGCCACCAGGTCTCGGAGCTGCCGCCTGCGCGTGGGCGGCCGGCCCCGCCGCGCCCCCGCCCCCTGCCCCCGGGGCGCCCCCGGCCGGGCCCTGCCCTCCCAGGCCTTGGCCTCCTCCGGCCTCCTGGACCAGTCTCGTTGCCAGCAGCCTGGTCTGGGAGCACCGTCACCACCTCCTCCAGCTGGGACCTCTCACTGTGGCTCCTGTGCCCCAAACCTGCAAGGGGTAGTAGGCAGCCTCCTAAGTGCCACGCGGTTCCAGGGCCACAGAGGAGGGGAGCAGAACGGGGCTGTGGGCTAGTGCGGGTGGGCACTCAGTCTGACAGCCCTGCGCTCCAGCAGACCAGCCTCCATGCAACGGGGACATGAGAATGATGGCAGAGAACTCGTTTGGAGCACTCAAGGGGTTTGCCAGGGCTCCTCAACAGAGCAGAAGCATTTACTAACTACAGGCCCAACCAGTCCACCGCACCTTCCACTTACTAACTCCAGGCCTAAATAGCCTGTGCCTGGGATCCCACCCGGAGCCCCAGCTGTGCCCAGTGCTTACCCAGGGCAACGTTCTGAGAGTTCTCCCTTTTTATGTCCCAGAAGAGATCCCTCTGGGCAGGGTCCAGGGACCCCCATTCTTCTCGGGAGAAATAAAAGGGAATGTCTCCAAATGTCACAGGTCCCTAGAATGAGGTGAGGAAGCCCAGCTCAGAATTGCCTTGCTCAGGACTCCCTAGGCAGGTATGGGTGGAGATAGGAAGGGTGCTGGGATGGGAACAGGAAGGGTCCTGGCAGGAAAAGGATGGATGGAGGAGGCCTTGGTGAGGAGAGACCCGTTTCAGGGACTTATCAGGGTCAGAGGGGACAAAGGGACGGGTAACTCACTCCAGAGGCAAAGCAGGTATCTGTCGTCTCTCTGGTGCTCCCCTGTTTAACAGCTGGAAGCTGGGCTGTGGGGAAGATCGGAGCCTCAGAGAGCCTGGCCCAAGCTGGCAACAAGGGCTCTCACATGCTGTCTTTCACACATACATAGCCCCACCCACCATATGCCTTGCACACACACACAGACACACACAGACACCCACGCCACACACACACATACACATCACACACAGACACACACACCACAGATACACATTACACCACACACACACCTTACACCGCCACACACACACACAGACACCCATGCCACATACACATGCCGTGCACACACCACACATATACCACACACACAGACACATGCCATGCACACACCACACACATACCATACACAGATATACACATATACCACACACACGCGTTACACACACATGCCATACACACACAAGACACCCACGACACATACACACATCATGCACACACCACACACACACCATACACAGATACACACATACACCACACACACATACCACACACAGAGACACACACACATGCCTTGCATGCACACACACCACACATGCATACACACACCTTGCCTTCCTGGAACAGAAACACCCTACCTGCTCCCCTTAGGGGAACACCTGGGAAGGACTCAGGCCCCTGACCAGCCACTCTGCCATCTTCAAGCTTACTCACCACCACGGCTGTGCAGCTCCCAGGGTACAGGTGGCTGGCTTCGTGTCCCCGCCCTCCAGGGAGGCCCCGGGGCCTGGGACCCCTGGACTGCAGCCTCAGGTTCTGCCCGCTCTGAGGGCACATCCTGTGCAGGAACCACAACACGCTCATCAGCATCGAGACCAGACCGGGGAGACAGAGTTTAATCCCTGGGAAGGAGACACAGGACACATTCCTCAGGAGGCTGGGGGTGGGCAAGATGGTCAGTACAGGGCCCCCGGGGAGACCAGAAGACAGACTGGGCAGTGTTATCTCCCCAACCAAGCACGAGGCAAGGACCAGCTTCCAAAGGCCAGAATCAGAAAGCCACTTAGCAAGGGGCCGTGGCGGGAGACCTTCCTGTCAAGGGCAGGACCCCACTCCCCAGCAACACATCAGCATCTCCCCAGATGCCTCCCAAGAACACAAATAAACGTTTGCAGATCCTGCGGAGCTAAAAGCTGCTTTCTCGGAACATGCCCCCTCTGGTCCTGCTGCTGCCCTCCAAAGTCACCAAAAAGAAACCAGTTTCACTTGGACAGTGTCTTTCAGAAAGGCCACACATTATGACAAGCTCCTGTGGATGCTCCCTCAGCTCTCGGTGTCCTCCCCAACCCCCGCCTCTGACCTATGGAAGACTCATCTCTAGGGAGACAGCCAGCTCTCCTCAGTTCACGTGCCATCCAGGTGCCCCCAAGGTGGGGGAGGGGCCCCTCACCTGTGACCAAGCTTTCACTGGCTGCTTCTGCAGGTCCTCCACCAAGGCAACGGCCTCCTCACCACTTCCTGGGCACCGCTGGCACACCCAGTCCTGGACGCCCACGGGCAGCACGCTCAGGAACTGCTCCAGCACCAGCAGCTCCAGGATCTGCTCCTTGGTGTGCAGCTCGGGCCGCAGCCAGCGGCAGCAGAGCTCCCAGAGCTGGCTGAAGGCCTCGTGGGGCCCACCCACATCCCCGTAGCAGAACTGCCGAAAGCGCCGGCGGCACACCTCTGGATCCTCGCGGTCCTCTGGCTGGGCAGAGTCCTGCTCCCAGGAGGAATCTTCTACCTTTACGATCAGAAGCCCTTCTCCCTCCTCAGCAGCTTGGTCCTGAGGCTCTGGGGGTGCTGCCATCGCCCTGGCCTACGGCTCAGGGCCAGTCAGCCTCAGCCTGGGTCTTCAGTCTCCCAGAGGGTTCCTCAGTGGCAGCGGGGCTGGCATCTGGATGAGCACTCCTGGGGAAAGAGCAAGAGAGTGCGGTGGGGGGGTGGTATATGAGCAAGCACCAGCCTGGAAGGACATCCAGGGGCTCTAGCTCCAATTCCTCCTGACCTTGAAGCCTTTTCTAGGTGCTCCTCTGATGTTTAGCTCACGCTTCTCTCTCTCTCTCTCTCCTGCCAATACAAGTGCATGGCCCCTTATCCTCAGTTCCCAAATCCCAAACTCCCAGGTTTTCACCACCTGGTCTACTGACATAAGATGAGCATATTTATAATTTCCTTTTATCCCAGGTAATGTAAATGTTCATATGTTGTATGGCAGAAATATTAATGTATTTGTTCAGTTCAAAAAAATTCATCAAGCTGAACTTTTTTTTTTAGTTCCACCAGTTTATTGCTACCAACCCAATCTCCCACCATCTTCATGCACACGTGCTCAGTCATGTAACTCCATGGACTGCAGCCCGCCAGGCTCCTCTGTCCGTGGACCTTTCCAGGCAAGAATATTGGAGCGGGTTGCCATTTCCTTCTCCCAAGCTGAACTTCTGATGTATTTTCTGTATATTATCCTTCAATTAAAAAAAAAAAATTTTTAACTGGGAATTCTGTGGTGGTTCAGTGGTTAGAACTTGATGCTTTCACAGCCAGGGACTTGAGTTCAGTCACTGGTTGAGGAACTAAGAGTCTGCAAACTCTGGTGCTTCCAAAAAAAAAATTTTTTTTTTAAACTAATGTTTTGGGACATTAGTTTAAAATGAGTGTTGTCCCATATTCTCCTGGTAGTGTTATTGTTATACAATATATGTGCTGTATTATCTTTCTCAATCTGAAAACTTCATTCCAAAAGGCAGACACCACCTGGAGCCATCTATTATCCACAGATACACATGAACATGGCATATACTTATACCTTATTGCAACTCTACACGACAGTCCTGAAACGTGTGTATTTTGGGTTTCTGCAATTGCTTTTTTAAAAAGTAATTTTAATTATTTATTTTACTTTTGGCTGCACCGGCTTTCCTCTAGTCGTGGAGACTGATGGGGCTACTTTCTAGTTGCCCTGCGCAGGCTTCTCATTGAACTAGCTTCTCTTGTTGCCCAGCAGAGGCTCTAGGGCACAGGGACGACACTGGTTGTGGGACGTGTGCTCAGGAGTTGTGGCGCACAGGCTCAATTGCTCCGAGGCCTGTGGGGTCTTCCTGGATCGGTGATCCAACCCATGTCTCCTGCACTGGCAGTCGGACTCTTCACCACTGAGCCACTAGGGAAGCCCTTTAACTGCTTTTTGTTTCAAGGAAAAAAGTGATTATGAACCATTGTAATAAAAGGGAGGCTTTAAACAATACAGTAATACATCAAAGAGAAATTCTTCCTTCCACATTGCAGCTGCTCCCCCATTAACAGTCTGACAGCTGACCTCCCAAATCTTCCTCGGAGCAATTACTGGAAATGTATCCACAGAAATGGGTGGAGGGGGAGGGAGGGGAGTGCTTTGTGCGTGTTTTTACATAAATGAGTTCTTACTGCAACATGGTTTAGTAATCTGCCTTTCTACCTAATAATGCATCTTCAGCAGCCACTCTAGGAGATCCTGCAGTACGGATATACTGTTTCCTAATGAGTACCCACCCCAGCTAAGCGAGGCACTCAGATCGTTTCCAATTCTTTTCTACTACACGCGAAGCACGCCCTTTACTTTATTCTCATACTCCTTACAAAACCCCTGAAAGGTACGCTCTCCACGCTCATCCGCCAGTGACTGAGGAGGAGGCTCATCTCGGAGAGAGCCACGGACTCACCAGAGTCGCTCAGCAGGACTCGGCAGTCGGGAGCGCGCACCCGGCCGGAGCCCCGCCAGGGTCTCAGGAGCCTTGCCCACCCGGAGATGAGAGGCGGAAGGGCGGGCAGCTGAAGCGACGCCCCAGGCTTTCCCCTCCGCCCCTCCAAGCGGTGCGCGGCCCCTTCGGCCTATGCCTCCGGGGGCCGGGCTGGGTCGCCCAAAGACCGGTACTAAACCTAAGGAGCCCGGCGGGCCGCGTCGCCGGTCCCGCCCCTCTCTAGACACACACCGCCCACCGCCGCCCAGGCGATCCCAGTTTCCGTCGCCTGCTCCGGGCGCCGGAAGTTCGCGCGGGGCCCGCCGGGAAGCGACATAGCGCACGCGTCGAGGCACGCACTAAGCACTACACTCCCCAGGAGGCCGTTCTCCCACTATACCTGCCTTTCTGACGGATGACCAATGAATGGGCAGAATTCCCAACGGTGGCCAATCAGAAGGCAGTGACCCATGCGCAGCCACACCCATTCCCCCAGTCTGAGGAGACTCGCGGTGTCTTCATCCCCTCTTGGTTTTTCAGTTTTTTTTTGTGCTCCTCTGGCCTGTGGAGGGCGTAAAAGGGGAAGCCAAGACTGGCCCCTGGTGGGCAGATACATGGCTTATCCCAGCTACGAGTGGGACTCCAGCTCCGCCGGAAGGGGATGCTCAGGCGCGGACTCTTCCGTCCATCCTCCGCATTTCCCGCTCCAGAGTGGTTCTAAGACTGAGGGGACGGTGGTCCAGGAGTTGGAGCTCGGCGCTGGGAGACTCCTTTATAGCTGATAGGGTCCCGCCGAAGCCGTCTGAGAGTTCGGGCATGTCAAGAGGGAAAGCCCCAGGAAAGTGCCGTGGACAGTCCCGGCGGTTGGCCAACGCCCAAACAGAAACCGAAACCGGGAGCGGACCAAACTTCTGGGAACCAACTCCATGGCTTGGCCCAATCAAGTGCTGACACAGAGGCCTTGGACACCAACCGCGCCGACACACAGCCCTTGGACACCAACCGCCGCTACAGCCCGCGCTTCCTACATTATATGGGAGAACCTGGCTTGAACGCCAGCCCTGGCTATAAAACCCCATCCTCAACCCTCGTACCTCGCAGACTCCCTTCCCTTGCTCGCTCGCCCCCCAGAGTTCTGCCAGAGAGCGACCGCCCAATAAAGGTTTCCATCGATGGTCCTTAGAGGTGGCTCTTTCTTCCCCCGGCGTTTCTAACACCATCATCTGCTCTTAGTGGATGCTTGCTGTGGAAGCAGTTCAGTGAGAGACGGGGGACCTCCGGCGGCGATTCTTTGTCCCTGAGAGTCAGCCAGGGTCTCTCAGCCCGACGCGGCCGTCGGCGACGCTCACCCAGAAGGACCCCCGCCCTCTGCCACCGATAGATTTGACAGAAGGACAGCGGGGCTCTCCGGGCTGTGGACAGTCTGAAGCAGGGGGGCCGCATTGGAAAAACTTTGTACATCTGTCCGTGCTCCCACCCTCTTACTCGTCTTGGAGATCTGAGGCTCCAAAATCTTTTCCTGAAGTGGAAAATCCTTTCTTATCTGGTTGTTGATTATGCAAGAATTACATCCTTAGTGTAGGCAAGAAAATAAACTTGTTTATTTTCAAAGTGGTTTTTGCTAACCCTTTGTATACAGCTCCTGACCCCTACCTCCCCGCGCTGCTATGCCTCTGCCCTGCCTTATTTTTCTTCCTAACTTTTATCACTACCTGATGTATCTGTATAATATTTAAATCCATTACTCGACTATAATATTCATGAGATCAGACTTTTCACTGCTTTACTTCCATCACCTAGAATACAGTGCCTGACACAATATTTGTTGAATAATTGAAGATAAAAATAACAGAAAAGATATCTAGTAAGATCATTCAGAAATCAGCACTATTAATATTTCAGTGTTCTATGAATATTTCTAATATATATCTGGAATCGTTCTATTTAAGTAATGTTTCGTTGGCTCAAAAGTCTATCAAAGATATGTTTCCAAATTGGCATTTATAAATAAAATCCATCTTGTAAGCTACACAGTATTCCAAAGCAGGAAGGTTCCATATTCCAGTTAAAGTCTCTTACTCGTGGACACTTAGGTTGTTTCCATTTTTCTGTATTTGTAGATCTTTACTGCATACACCTTTCTGGATTTGTTCGAACAACTTACTGGACGGGATGAGCCCAGTCTGTTCTATTGCGACTGACGACGTAAATATTATTGGGTCCCTCGCCGCCCCCTACTGGCCCCAGTGGAGAACGGCACAGGAGATTTTTTTTTCCATTGTGGCCTTAGTGTTCTTTCAACGCCCTCTGCTGACAAAGACTAACATCTAATTGGCTGGCGAAGGAGAGATGTGTATAAGAGACATTTCAAGGAAAAAAGTGATTATGAACCATTGTAATAAAAGGGAGGCTTTAAACAATACAGTAATACATCAAAGAGAAATTCTTCCTTCCACATTGCAGCTGCTCCCCCATTAACAGTCTGACAGCTGACCTCCCAAATCTTCCTCGGAGCAATTACTGGAAATGTATCCACAGAAATGGGTGGAGGGGGAGGGAGGGGAGTGCTTTGTGCGTGTTTTTACATAAATGAGTTCTTACTGCAACATGGTTTAGTAATCTGCCTTTCTACCTAATAATGCATCTTCAGCAGCCACTCTAGGAGATCCTGCAGTACGGATATACTTGTTTCCTAATGAGTACCCACCCCAGCTAAGCGAGGCACTCAGATCGTTTCCAATTCTTTTCTACTACACGCGAAGCACGCCCTTTACTTTATTCTCATACTCCTTACAAAACCCCTGAAAGGTACGCTCTCCACGCTCATCCGCCAGTGACTGAGGAGGAGGCTCATCTCGGAGAGAGCCACGGACTCACCAGAGTCGCTCAGCAGGACTCGGCAGTCGGGAGCGCGCACCCGGCCGGAGCCCCGCCAGGGTCTCAGGAGCCTTGCCCACCCGGAGATGAGAGGCGGAAGGGCGGGCAGCTGAAGCGACGCCCCAGGCTTTCCCCTCCGCCCCTCCAAGCGGTGCGCGGCCCCTTCGGCCTATGCCTCCGGGGGCCGGGCTGGGTCGCCCAAAGACCGGTACTAAACCTAAGGAGCCCGGCGGGCCGCGTCGCCGGTCCCGCCCCTCTCTAGACACACACCGCCCACCGCCGCCCAGGCGATCCCAGTTTCCGTCGCCTGCTCCGGGCGCCGGAAGTTCGCGCGGGGCCCGCCGGGAAGCGACATAGCGCACGCGTCGAGGCACGCACTAAGCACTACACTCCCCAGGAGGCCGTTCTCCCACTATACCTGCCTTTCTGACGGATGACCAATGAATGGGCAGAATTCCCAACGGTGGCCAATCAGAAGGCAGTGACCCATGCGCAGCCACACCCATTCCCCCAGTCTGAGGAGACTCGCGGTGTCTTCATCCCCTCTTGGTTTTTCAGTTTTTTTTTGTGCTCCTCTGGCCTGTGGAGGGCGTAAAAGGGGAAGCCAAGACTGGCCCCTGGTGGGCAGATACATGGCTTATCCCAGCTACGAGTGGGACTCCAGCTCCGCCGGAAGGGGATGCTCAGGCGCGGACTCTTCCGTCCATCCTCCGCATTTCCCGCTCCAGAGTGGTTCTAAGACTGAGGGGACGGTGGTCCAGGAGTTGGAGCTCGGCGCTGGGAGACTCCTTTATAGCTGATAGGGTCCCGCCGAAGCCGTCTGAGAGTTCGGGCATGTCAAGAGGGAAAGCCCCAGGAAAGTGCCGTGGACAGTCCCGGCGGTTGGCCAACGCCCAAACAGAAACCGAAACCGGGAGCGGACCAAACTTCTGGGAACCAACTCCATGGCTTGGCCCAATCAAGTGCTGACACAGAGGCCTTGGACACCAACCGCGCCGACACACAGCCCTTGGACACCAACCGCCGCTACAGCCCGCGCTTCCTACATTATATGGGAGAACCTGGCTTGAACGCCAGCCCTGGCTATAAAACCCCATCCTCAACCCTCGTACCTCGCAGACTCCCTTCCCTTGCTCGCTCGCCCCCCAGAGTTCTGCCAGAGAGCGACCGCCCAATAAAGGTTTCCATCGATGGTCCTTAGAGGTGGCTCTTTCTTCCCCCGGCGTTTCTAACACCATCATCTGCTCTTAGTGGATGCTTGCTGTGGAAGCAGTTCAGTGAGAGACGGGGGACCTCCGGCGGCGATTCTTTGTCCCTGAGAGTCAGCCAGGGTCTCTCAGCCCGACGCGGCCGTCGGCGACGCTCACCCAGAAGGACCCCCGCCCTCTGCCACCGATAGATTTGACAGAAGGACAGCGGGGCTCTCCGGGCTGTGGACAGTCTGAAGCAGGGGGGCCGCATTGGAAAAACTTTGTACATCTGTCCGTGCTCCCACCCTCTTACTCGTCTTGGAGATCTGAGGCTCCAAAATCTTTTCCTGAAGTGGAAAATCCTTTCTTATCTGGTTGTTGATTATGCAAGAATTACATCCTTAGTGTAGGCAAGAAAATAAACTTGTTTATTTTCAAAGTGGTTTTTGCTAACCCTTTGTATACAGCTCCTGACCCCTACCTCCCCGCGCTGCTATGCCTCTGCCCTGCCTTATTTTTCTTCCTAACTTTTATCACTACCTGATGTATCTGTATAATATTTAAATCCATTACTCGACTATAATATTCATGAGATCAGACTTTTCACTGCTTTACTTCCATCACCTAGAATACAGTGCCTGACACAATATTTGTTGAATAATTGAAGATAAAAATAACAGAAAAGATATCTAGTAAGATCATTCAGAAATCAGCACTATTAATATTTCAGTGTTCTATGAATATTTCTAATATATATCTGGAATCGTTCTATTTAAGTAATGTTTCGTTGGCTCAAAAGTCTATCAAAGATATGTTTCCAAATTGGCATTTATAAATAAAATCCATCTTGTAAGCTACACAGTATTCCAAAGCAGGAAGGTTCCATATTCCAGTTAAAGTCTCTTACTCGTGGACACTTAGGTTGTTTCCATTTTTCTGTATTTGTAGATCTTTACTGCATACACCTTTCTGGATTTGTTCGAACAACTTACTGGACGGGATGAGCCCAGTCTGTTCTATTGCGACTGACGACGTAAATATTATTGGGTCCCTCGCCGCCCCCTACTGGCCCCAGTGGAGAACGGCACAGGAGATTTTTTTTTCCATTGTGGCCTTAGTGTTCTTTCAACGCCCTCTGCTGACAAAGACTAACATCTAATTGGCTGGCGAAGGAGAACCATCTAAGAATCTGGCTCCATTATCACAAAGCAGGACCAAAAGGGTTTATTGGGGGGTGGGGGGTGGGCGGGGGGTCTGAGAGACAATAAATTAATAGCCGGCACAGCTACCAAATACTCTATTGGGCATTGCTGGTAGTTGGTAAATTATTTGTATATAATTATATTGAAGTTGACCATCTTATTGCATTTTCTTTTCCTTCTGATAGTTTTCGTTTATTTTTCTAGCTAGAAAATATAAATATATATTGTAAAGAGTAAAATTTTTCTTTCCAGAAAAGTTATATTCATTTATAGAATTTATACTTATAATTTTTCTTGTCTTATAGCATTGTCCAGAACTCCCAAAGTGTTAAAAATCAGGACAGGGACTTCCCTCTGGTCCAATGGCTAAAACTCTGGACTTCCAATGCAGTGAGCCAATGTTCGAGATCCCTGGTCAGGGAACTAGATCCCAACGACACGACTAATATCCTGGTGCAGCTAAAAATAATAAATGAACAAATAAAAAGAAATAAATATTGAAAAACTTCAGGACGGCAGGCATCATTGGCTTGGGTGATGATAATACTTTTTGTCTCTGATATATATTTCCATGCATCTATTCTCATTTGAAGATGAAAGACCTAGTGTTTCCTCAGTATCAGTTTTCCCTTTCAATAGTAAGTTTTCAGTAGGCATGTGGCCCTTAAGAATTAAGAATATGTATTTCCCAGTCTACTGCATTGAAGTATGGTATTTCATGTATTTATACTGAAGACAATGATACATAAGCAGATGTGCTGTATGTATCTCACTAGAAAGGGGTTCTGTCTTCCTATTCTCTTTTCCCCAACTACTAGCAGAAATTTGGACATGGGGTCATGGACCATGCAGATGACACTAACCCTAGGTGTGTCAAAGCAAGAAGGTGGAAGTGCCTGGATTCCTGATTATTGTGGGTGGATTTATGCCCAGATGATGGTGTAAGAGAGAAAAGATTAAGCCACTCTTATTTGGGATCTCTATTTTAACCAGAATGTAAACCCTAACTAGCATTACTGCCTACTAAGAGTTTATTCCTGCCTGGGAGATTGCATGCACTAAGGAGCCTGGCAGGCTACAGTCCATGGGGTTGCAAAGGGTTGGACATGACTGAGTACACGCATGCACACACAGTGTGCACTTTATGCAGGGGTAGCTAATTTCCCCACCTAAAGTCTTTCCCCATCTCAAGTAAATAACGTTCAAATCCTTTGACCTGAGTCTCTCTTCTCACCCAGCCTACTGGAAATCGACAATGGTCCTAGTGCCTTTCCTGTCGAATCTAAACTCAAGCCAAAATCAGATTTCCTTTCAGTCTAAAAAAATGGTAAAAATACATATTTTTTATTTTTATAATTTCTCTATGGGATATTGGATATTCTGAATTTTTATGTGATCTTGACTAAACCTTGATATGATTTTTCTAGGAAATCATCCCTTTCATCAACAATTTCAGATTTATTAATATGAAGTTGTACATAATATTCCCATTTGGTTAAAATTTTTTAAATTGGCACATATGATTAAGTCCCACTGCTTGTCTGGGGTCAGTGAGGTGAGACTTTAATGGTGGTGGGGCAGCAGGCTTGGAGGAGTCTAGGTATCTACTGACTTTGTGGATAGGGCTGCCATGCCAGTTCTGCCATAAGCTATCTCCAGCCCACCTACAGGTGTTGTCTTAAGAAATTAACTTCTATCTTGTTTAAGATCATCTTTATTTTGGGTCTCTACTATTTGCAGTTGAACTGAATCCTGATTCATTACCTCATAGGGTTGTTATAAAGATTAAATAAATGAGAGAATACACATAGACCACTTAGCCCAATACTAACTTTTAACACAAGGAAACACTCAATAAAGAATGGGTATTCTCAGAGAATTATGCATCACCAGGAGCCTGTCAAATGGTCATGCCACAGGAAAGAGGACTCATGTATGAGAGACAGCAGGAGTTAGGACCTCCCAGGCATCTTTTCCACTTTCCCTGGAAGATTAGAGCCCAGCTTGTTCTGGTCAGTGGCCTGTTGGATCTTAATCATCAGGGCTCACCTGGAGCTTTGTTAGTTGAGAACAGAAAAACTGGCATTAGTTCCAGGAGGTGACAGGCGCAAGCCACAGAGTCCTGCCTCTGCAACCCAGGCAGGAAGCCTGCCCTGATCACACATCTCTGGATGGCCGAGGAACACGAGAAAGCGGACGCCACGGTTGGACCATCTTCATGAACCCTTCACACAACATCTTCTCCACCCTTCACACAACACACCAGGGAGAAATTGCAGGCCACAGCCTCTCTCAAGTCTCATCTTTCTAACCAACCCCCACCTCTCCCTTCCACCACTGGTATCATTTCAACTCCTGGAACACCAATCTCTTCCTCAGGGCAGGGCTTTTATTCATTCTGTTCCCCTAGCTTGGAAGGTCCTACCCCCAAAGCCCAAACGTTCCCTCCTGGGAGGGGCCGTCTCCGACAACCAGTACCTACCATCCTCCCTTACTTCACCTGGTTCCTCTTTCTGGCATCTGTCACTACTTGAAAGTAATGTATATGTCATTCATACGTTTACACTGCTTGTTAGTCTCCCTTACTAGAGCGGAACCCCTTGAGGGCACTGATCTTGTCTAGCTTTTTCATCGCTTATTCTCGATATTTAGCAAAGGACCTGGAAGGCACGTTTTCATTTCGTATTTGAAAAATGGAGGAGTGAATGCAGCAAAGCCCCTATTTAACGTTTCTTCGCCCTTTACCATCCACCCCTGCGCGGCACTCATCACCATGTCCCCCCTCCAGCATGGACTGCCTCACTTTCCCCCGCTCCCAGCAAAAGAATCAAGGTCTTCTTCAGGCCGTTTCCACACCCGACTTTTCCAGACAGCCCAGTTAGGCCCTGCTCTAAAGCTCAGCAGGTGTTTAGAGCGCCAGCAGGAGGCGTCTGGGCTCTCGCTGAACTCCCGTGCTGGAGCCACGACTCGCCGGCTACCGTGCACAGGCCAGCCATTACCAGGGCCTCATGTGGTCTCTGGGCAGCAAGTCTCAGCTCTTCGCAAGAAGTTAAGCTGGAAGCAGCTGTGGCCCGAGCCCTCGCCTTCGGTCCGCCCGCTCTCTAGGACGGCAGGAGGTTTGGCGTCTCGGTGGTAGGCTTGGCTGAGCCTAAAAGGCAAAGTTCCAAAGCCCAAAGAGTCGACCAGTTGCCAGGCAACCGTGCGGCATGGGGGCGTGAAGGGGAGGGAATGCCTAGAGGACCAACATCGGTCGTGATTGGTCACTTTTGCTGGAGCCCACCACCCCCCCCAGCCCCGCCTCGACACTTGATTGGCAAAGGCCAACGTGGGAGGGGGGAACCTTACGAAACTTCCTCCGGGATACGAGTCAACCCCCAGACCGGCGACTCCACGAGGTCACACGAGTTTGGGAGGAGTTTCTCAGGCTATCGCAGTGCTGTATCAGCCGACGTCCCCGGCCCAGCCCGGCCTGGGGACAGCATTATGCCATTAGCAAGGACTTGAGCCGGGGAATTCGCTGGTGGTTCAGTGGTTAGGAATTCGAAGTTTTCATTTCATCAAGGCCAAGGGTAAAACAGTCAGGCAGGCTCAGGCAGGGCAAATTACAAAGGACATATACTATAATGAAAGCTGAGCGCCGAAGAATTGATGCTTTTGAACTGTCGTGTTGAAGAAGACTCTTGAGAGTCCCTTGGACTGCAAGATTAAACCAGTCCATCCTAAAGGAAATCAGTCCTGAATATTCATTGGAAGGACTGATGCTGAAGCTGAAACTCCAATACTCTGGCCACCTCATGTAAAGAACCAACTCATCTGAAAAGACCCTGATGCTGGAAAAGATTGAAGGCGGGAGGAGATGGGGATGACAGAGAATGAGATGGTTGGATGGCATCACTGACTTGATGGACATGAGTTTGAGTAAACTCCGGGAGTTGGTGATGGACAGGGAAGCCAAGCGTGCTGCAGTCCATGGGGTCGCAAAAAGTCAGACACAACTGAGACTGAACTGAACTGTGCAAAGAGGCCAAGGCGGTGAGAAGTAGGAGAGGGAGATAGCATCAGCCTCAGAAAGGATAGGGGGTCCCTGGTAAATGAGAAATCCTCACTGGATTGAAGCTGGGACCCCAGGGATGCAGGTGAAAATGTGTAGCCACAAAACGCAGGTCCCAGTGCCTGAGACAGGAGACAAGGTAGGCAGAAGACACTGAACATGAATTCCCATGCTGACTCTGCCCTGCTCCCGACTCCCTAGGAAAAAAGCCATGGCAGGACGCAGGGCTCAGCAGGAACACCTGATGACAACAGCAGCTGAAGTGGCCGGTTGGCTTCAGGTTGGAAAACTATAGATTCTGGAATGGGTCCTAAGCCAGGTAAAGCCTGGGGAGGAAGGTGCCTTCTCAGAGGACTGAGAATGCATAGTTGCCCTGGAAGGCTCCACTTTCCCTGAGTCCAGGATCAGCTTCCAGGGCCCCATGAAAGGAAGCTATAGGCTGTCGCTTGAATTCCAAGGCCTTTAATTTGCTGCGAGCATGCCTGGTCCTCATCTGAGCTCCTCCCTGTTGCCACCCCCATGCCAGCACCTCCCCGCCTCCCTCCCCAGGTCACACTCCCACAGCAGATGCCCCGGCCCCTCCCTCCCAGCCTCCTAGGTAGGAGGAGGTGGGGGTGCTGCCAGAGTCCCAGCCGCCCCTAGCATGAGCATGGCCAGGGCCTTGGGCCCCGCCGTGTGGATCTTCTCGTGCCGATGCAGGTTGGAACGCCGGCTAAAGCTCTTGCCGCACAGTGGGCAGGAGTAGGGCCGGACACCACGGTGGGTGCGCTGGTGGGCGGTGAGGTGTGAGCTGTGGCTGAAGCTCTTGCCACAGTCGAGGCAGTGGTAGGGCTTCTCGCCAGTGTGCGTGCGGTTGTGCGCAATGAGGTTGGATCGCTGGCTGAAGCACTTACCACACTCAGGGCACGGGTAGGGCTTGACCCCGGTGTGGGTGCGCTGGTGGGTGACCAGGGCCGAGCTCTGCGTGAAGCACTTGCCACAGATGGGGCACTTGTGCGGTTTGGCGCCCGTGTGGGTGCCCTGGTGGGTGACCAGGTCCGAGCGGCGGGTGAAGCGCTTGGCGCAGCGGTCGCACACGTAGGGCTTCTCGCCTGTGTGGATGCGCTGGTGCTGGATCAGCGTCGAGTGGTGGCTGAAGCTCTTCCAGCAGGACGGGCAGGTGTAGGGCTTCTCGCCCGTGTGGATGATCTGGTGCTGGATGAGGTGCGAGCTGCGACCGAAGCGCTTGCCACAGTCTGTGCAGGTGTAGGGCTTCTCGCCCGTGTGCGTGCGCCGGTGCGTCACCAGGTGTGAGTGCCAGCTGAAGGCCTTGCCGCACTGCTCACACTTGTAGGTCTTCTTGCCCGCCTCGCTGTCCAGTGCCAGGCCCTCCTCGCTGCTCTCAGGGGCGGCTGTCTCCCCTTCTCTGGGCTGCTCTGGGAAGTGACTCTCTTGGGTTTTCGGGAGGTCGGTGTCAGGCGGGGCTGATTCCGGCTGTGCCTCCTCCACGGGACAGGGCTGCACATCGTCCTTGCCTGGCCCTGTGTTCTGGCCGCTGGCTGCTCGCTGCCCGCACCACGGGGCCTCCCCCTGGGCTCTTCCCACTCTGCAGGAAAGACTTCTGAAGGACTTTGCATCGCCAAGGGCTCCCAGGGATGCAGTCAGCTCCTCTTTGTCTGCTTCCACCACTCCTGGATAAACAGGGTTTCCAGCAAGAGAGAGGCTTTCATGAGGACCCCAGGGGAGTTCTGGAGATGGAGATGAGGGCAAGCACCTGCGGGCACCCTGGAAGTAAGAGCCACCTCCACACAGGAGGGGAGGTGGGTGGCCCTGCCCCAGGAGGAGCTGTGTGTCTGCACCCCACAGGAAACAACCCATGCTGACCTGGGGCATCGGAGTGACAGCCAAGACCCCACTACCCCACCCACCTGTCCCCTTTGCACGCACCTCTTTTCTCCTCCTCATGTCCCAACTGCCTGCTGGAGCTCGGGGCCTCGCCCTTGCCCTGCACTTGAGAGGCCCAGAAAGGTCTGCTGAAGGGAAACCCTGCTTGGAAAGAGATGCTGCACTCAGTCAGGGCCCTTTGGGCTGCACAGTGGGAGATACCAGCACCCACCCTCGGAGAGGTGATGGAGCGAAAGAGGGGGTGCAGCTCTGCAAACACAGGGCAAAACCAGATGGCCACACCTGTGGCCACACACAGTTTCCCAGCATCGTCCGGACACTATTCTCAGGGCTGGCCACCCCTGTCACACAGCCCCCAGCAGTGGCCCCCTCAGTCAGAATCCAGATGCATCTTCCTCTCCTGCACCTGCACCTTCCCAGGACCACAAAGAGGGCTCCTGGGACAGGGGCAGTGGGCAGAGAGAGGCCAGTGGGAGGGCCGGGCTGAGAGGGCCAGGGACACCGACCACCCATACATCAGGGACCATGACACATTTGCCAAGTCCCCCAGGTTTGAGGGCTTGAGAATTCTGGTCAAGCCAGGAAGACAGCAGAGGGGGCCCTGGGCTTCATGACCTGATCCAAGCCCCATGGGAGGGAAGAAACATGTGGACCAATGGGTGGTTTAGGGCATTCATGAGGCCCACCATGGGCTGCTGAGTGGAGGTTGGTTCCCTCTGATCTCCCAGGACTTTCCTGGACCTGCTGGCTGAGGCCCCAGAGAGTCCCAACATTGGGTGGCGAGCAAACCTGAGATAATTACAGGCGTGAGCAGAGCCACTGCCGTGATCCTGAGGCCCACCACCAAAGTCAGAAGGTGGAATCACCCAGTCTGTGGCTCCACCGAGACTAGCAGGTGTGTAACAGACATGCAGACAGACTGACTGACCAAATGAATGAATGAACGCTCTGATTTTCCCATAAACCCTCATAAAATTCTGTCATGAAAACTAGAGCCTGAAACTGAGGAGTCAAAGCCCTGGGACTTAATTACTCACCATGAGAAAAACCGAGGGATCCAAGGCCCCTCTGAGAAGAGGACATGGCCCTGGGAGAGGGATGTGACAGCTCAAAGGCCTGGAGGGACTAGCTGGCACCGTTTCCCATCTCCTGGGCCTGCAGCCTGGCCCAGAGCCAAGCTTTCTGGGCCTCTGAAGCTGGGCTTGGAGGGGAGAGGAAGGCGAGCTACTGGAAGGAGCTAGGGAAGAACTGGAGCACAGTCTCTACGTGGGCATTGTCCAGCATGGCAGCTGCTGGCCATGCGTAGCTGCTTCAGCTCAAATCTGAGCTGATTAAAATGAGATAAAAGAGCTCAGTGGCTCCAGCTACATTTTAAGGACTCACTAGCTACATCTGGCTTGTGGCTACCACATCAGCACAGAAAGAACACATCCACCACTAAGAAGGTTCTATAGGATAGTGAGGTCTGGATGAACTGCAAGAGGGGATTCAAGCCATGGAAATAGGGGAGGAGGTGGCAGTGGACGGGCCCCGCTCTGATTTCCCAGCCCTTACCCAAGGACAGCCCGCTCCTTTTCTGCAGGACCTCCCTGTAGAAGCTCTGCTGGGTGTGGTCCAGCCGCCCCCATTCCTCCCGGGAGAGGTACAGAGCCACGTCCTCAAAGGTCACCGGCATCTGAAACAACACAGAAGGCCCCCTCTCCGGGACTCATCGGGACGTGGTGGAGGCGCTCAGTGGTGCCAGGATGAGCACAGACCTGGACTCGCATCCTGCAGACTGGGGTGAGGCCCGCCCTGGGTCTGCTGGTGAAGCAGGGCAGCTGCCTAAGGAAGACTTCTGGGGCAAGAACCATGCGTCTGTGGACAACACAGGACTCCCACAGCAAGACTGCCTTTCGGCACCACTTCCAAAGCTCAGGATCTCTGGCCCCCACCCTCAGGTCCAGTGCTCGGATCGGGAGCACAGCTCCATCACAGACACTGTCCTTCCAGCCCTGGATGTGGACACTCACCTGGGACCAAGCAGTGAGGAGCGCTGTGGCCATCTGCCGGTCTCTGGTCCTCCCCTCGCGGGAGAGCACAGGGATCTGGGGGGCCGGGAGGGCTGAGAGGGGAGAGAGGTCCTCAGGTGGCCACCTCGCCTGCTTAGCCCTCCTGCTCCCGGGAGTGAACAAATGCCAGGCCCATCGGGGACCTCCTGCTGCCTCCAACTCCACTCCCAACCTGACCCGAGAGGAGGGTCAGTGGGCTCTGAGGGTGAGTCAGGCAGCTTCTGCGGGGAAGGTGGGGCAGACACCTGGGTCTCCCTACCTGGGCTGGGAGCAGGGAAAGGGCCTCTCTCCCCGTTCCCTTTCTCACCTCCTCCAGGCAGGAAACACACTTTCTCCTTAGCGCCCTGGCTTAGGGGCACCCAGCCCCGTGCTCCTTGAGCTCTGGTCTCCTGCGACACCCCTTCAGGGTGTGGCTCCTCTGGCTCCATCTTGATGTGGGGTGACTCCGAGGCCTCTCCTAGAGGCGCTGTCCCCTCTGACTCAGAGAGCATTTCTTGACAAGAATGCCATGACCTGAAGTCTAGGAATGACAGCAGCATCAGCACTGGGACGGAGGATGGGAGACACAGAGGCAGACCCCACAGGTGGCGGAGCGTACACCAAGTGCAAGGCTGCCCTGCTCCCCTCTCCGTCCCCGAGACCCGTACACCCTGGTTCACGCCCACCAGCAAGCAGGACCTTGGTGGAAGGAAGGGAAGCTGGGCATGGCCCTGCAGGTGCCCACGGGCAGACATCTCTTCCCAACATGAGCCTCACACCTCCCATACCAGTGTGGATTGTTATTCTCTAAAAAAAAGCAAGAGAGTTCCAGAAAAACATCTATTTGTGCTTTATTGACTATGCCAAAGCCTTTGACTGTGTGGATCACAATAAACTGTGGAACATTCTTAAACAGATGGGAATACCAGACCACCTGATCTGCCTCCTGAGAAATGTGTGTGCAGGTCAGGAAGCAACAGTTAGAACTGGACATGGAACAACAGACTGGTTCCAAATAGGAAAAGGAGTATGTCAAGGCTGTATATTGTCATCCTGCTTATTTAACTTCTATGCAGAGTACATCATGAGAAACGCTGGACTGGAGGAAGCACAGGCTGGAATCAAGATTGCCAGGAGAAATATCAATAACCTCAGATATGCAGATGACACCACCCTTATGGCAGAAAGTGAAGAACTAAAGAGCCTCCTGATGAAAGTGAAAAAGTTGGCTTAAAGCTCATCATTCAGAAAACTAAGATTATGGCATCTGGTCCTATCACTTCATGGGAAATAGATGGGGAAACAGTGAAAACAGTGGCTAAATTTATTTTTCTGGGCTCCAAAATCACTGCAGATGGTGACTGCAGCCATGAAGTTAAAAGACGCTTACTCTGTGGAAGGAAAGTTATGACCAACCTAGACAGCATTATTAAAAAGCAGAGATATTACTTTGCCAACAAAGGTCCATCTGTCAAGTCTACAGTTTTTCCAGTGGTCATGTGAGAGTTGGACTGTGAAGAAGGCTGAGCACCGAAGAATTGATGTTTTTGAACTATGGTGTTGGAGAAGACTCTTGAGAGTCCCTTGGACTGCAAGGAGATCCAACCAGTCCATACTAAAGGAGATCAGTCCTGGGTGTTCACTGGAAGGACTAATGTTGAAGCTGAAACTCCAATACTTTGGCCACCTCATGCGAAGAGCTGACTCATTGGAAAAGACCCTGATGCTGGGAAAGATTGAAGGCAGGAGGAGAAGAGGATGACAGAGGATGAGATGGCTGGATGGCATCACTGACTCAATGGGCATGGGTTTGGGTGGACTCCAGGAGTTGGTGATGGACACGGAGGCCTGGCATGCTGCGGTTCATGCGGTCGCAAAGAGTCGGACATGACTGAGCAACTGAACTGAACTGAATACATGAGGAAACAATGCAGTTGGGTCAGGTGAATACTGTTCCCCCAAAATTCATGTCTACTTGGAACTTTATTTGGATTAAAGGTCTTTCAGATGTAATGGAGTCTATGGTCCATAGAGTCGCAAAGAGTTGGACACAACTGAAGCAACTTAGCACAGATGTAATGAGTTAAGGATTCTGAAATGAAAGCCTCCTGGAATCAGTTGGGCCCTAAATCCAGTGACTGGTGTCTGTATATTAGGAGAGGACCCAAGGATTTCCCAGTGGTCCAGTGGTTAGGACTCCAAGCTTTCACTGCCAAGGGCCAGGGTTTCATCTCTGATCGTGGAACTAGGACCCCACAAGTCAAAACAACAAAATAGAGGGCACAGAAACAGGCAAAGCCATGTGAAGTTGTTAGTAGAGATTGGAGCAATGCTGTCAGAAGCCCAGGGACACCTGGAGCCACTAAAAGCTGACAGGCAGGAAGGATCCTCCCCTAGAGCCTTGGGAGAGGGCCCTGCTAACACCTTGATTTTGGGGTTCTGGCCTTCAAATGTGTGAGAAAATAAATTCGGTTGGTTTAAGCCACCCACTTTGTGGTTCTTTGTTACAGCAAACACAGGAACCTAACACACCCAGGCTCTGAGATCAGACAATGGCCCAAAGTCACAGAGCTGGGAGTGACTTGACCAAGACTGGAACTCAAGTGGAGCTGACCCACAAGTCACCTCCAGGGCCACCACTTCTTGAAAGTGACAGGAAAGCCTGTGGTCTTGGGCCATCTCAAGCCTTACTCAATTGGTCAAAGAAGCTGGAGTTTCTGATTTGGAAAAAGTCCAAGAGTACCTCTAAATGTGTTTGAGTCCCTGCATCCACCTAGGTGTGATGGAAAGAAAACTCTCGTGCTCGACCCCTTCAGCACTGCCTCCCACAGTGGGACTTCCAGGGCCCTCCCTGCCCCCTTCACAGCAGCCTCAGGGCCCAGCCCTCTGGGAGGCTGAGGGGCAGGCTTTGGAGTCAGGCTGCCGGGGCTGAAATCCGTAATCTCTGGTCACTAGCCTTTCAGCCCAAAGCAGAGCAGGGCATTGGAGAAAGTCACTTCCCTTGCACTGGGAAGTCCTGTGAGGCCTCATCTCACCCACAGCACTGGGCACCAGCCAGCCTCCTGCTGGGAACTCAAAGTCTATCCCTCCACCTCCCACCCACCCCGGTACAGGTTAGGGTCTGGACAAGAAACACCTCAAGCCAGGAGTCAAAGTGCCTGGGAGCCACATAGGCCCGGTGGCCTCTGAGATCCAGCCGCTCTACCTCTGCACTGGTGACACACGAGAGCTACCCTCTCCAGAAAGTTCTGGATGAACAAAGAGTGGTGCTGGTAATTATTATTATCACTCTCCTGTGGGAGCTGAGATAATCCAACATCAGCAGAGAATGCTACAGACCTGTGAGGCCCATTGGGTGTTACAAAGGCATGATGGAAGGGCAACTGAGCAGCGGTAAAAATTCTTTGTGCTTCTACAATATGAACACAGAAAACACACACTTGATTTGTCTTTGCACTTGCAGCCACTGGAATCCTAGTTGAGGAGCTCCAGGTTTCTCTGACCCAGGATCTAGTTGCTATGAGTGGTGCTGGTTTATAAGCTGCAGTAATGAGCTCCTAGGGGCTGACAAGCTGCACACAGACATCTCCCCTGCCTATTATCTTCTCCCAGCCTCCTCACCACCTGGCGAGACAGGTGGGCATGGCCAGGCACATGATCCGCATTTTACAGACGACTCGCTTGGTTCCCAGAGGCCAGGGGTCTGCGCAAGGTCGCACACTCAGCTGCAGCTGACTCAGGTTCCCCCACGGCTGGTGACCCTGGTCCTCCCTCAGGTTGTTAATTACACACACAGAGGAAGGACTAAGTGCTCAGGCCCAGAGTGAGAGGAGCTGGGGACCCAGGCAGAGGGGTGAGGCTTGCCATGTGCCCATTTGCCCAGAGCAAACCCCACCTGTAGGACCCCCCATTTAACCCCCTTACCATCTTATGTAGCTTTAGTTCTGCTGACTATGAATTCACCAGGCAAAGGAAAACAGTCCCATAGAAGTCAATTCCCTGGTGGAAGGCATTTCCCATCATACCTTCTCTTCAACACCCCCGAACCCATCTACCAGCCTTGCTCCCTCAGAGAGTCTAACTCTTTCAAATGCCCTGCCCTGAAAAACCCCCTCCCACTCCAATCCTTCCAGTGCATGCCTCCCTTTCCCAACACCCCATTCATACCTCTCCGACTCTCTCCTTGTTCTGGGTAGCCCGGATGCCTCTGTCGTCTGCAGACATTTTTTTTTGTTTTAATCTCAGAGCCAGAAAGCACTGTTGAGTCGTTTTGTGCTCGTGTTGGCCAAGCCCCCTCCAGCTTCTGGCCAGGAGCCTGGAGGAGCAGAAGGAAATCAGCCAGCGTCTCCTGTACATCTCCTGAAAGCCCCGAAATCCCCACGCGAGACCAGACCCATCCTTGGCCCCAGTCGGACATAAAGCCTCCCGGACGCCCTCCAACGGCCTCCCTCTCTAAACTGTTTTTGGTTCCTCGCTCTGACTGAATGCTGTTTTCTGTGATCTCCTTTATCGCTGAAGCAACAGCTCCGAATCTCAGAGCAGCTGGGTTAGGGAAAGCTGGGGGAATTTGGAATCTGTATCTCCCGTCACCAAGAGCGTAAAGATCTGCAGAGACGCTACCAAAGAGGTGCTGAGTGGGACTCCGCCCGCCGCAGCCAGCTCGGCAGAGGCCCAGGACACACACACACACACACACACACACACACACACACCCTGCCCTCGACCTGACTCGGTCCCACCTGGGATCCCGAAATTGAGCCGCCCGCTCTCAGCAGCCCTCCCTGCGGCTGCAACCACCCGCCCGGGCCGGGCGTCCATCCTGCTCACGGTCCCGCACGAATGATGTCCTTCCTCTCTCCGAACCCGGTCCAGGCCTCCTCTCCCCGCCAGCCCGTAGCCTTCCACCTTTGACCCCGGCCCCTCCTGCCAGCCGGCCACCGTGCGGCTCTTGGGATCCAGGCGCCCTCCCAGCCCCGCTCTCACCGACGTGAAGGCGGAGGGGGCGCTACAGGCAGCGGGGGCCCCGCCCCCGAGGAAGGGAGTCTCCGCAGCCTGCACCGGGCGCAAGGAGCCGGGTGGAGACTGGGATTAGGGACGACAGGAAGTCCCTCCCAGATCCCGTTCCCCACGCAGCTGCAGCCCTACAGGGTTCCCAGCCTGGAGGGTTCCGGGTCTGGGGTCCGGAGGCCGGCTGCACCTGCTCTCGGCCGGCCAGGAGACGACTCCCCAGATCCTCCTTGCTGGCTCACAACCGCTTTACCGGGCCTGTACTCATGAAACCAGCCAAGCAGGGGCGCCAAAGAGGGAACATAGATTTTGTCGAAGGATTTTGATATTTGAAAACGTTTCAAATTTGCAGCTGTCCTTACAGGACGGACACTGCCCGGTGGAGGAACACGGTGCTCCTTTTCAGTACACAGTTTCTGAAGGTCTTATCGGTGTCTCCATGGAGACATCCTTGGATTTCATTTAAGGCTCCCAGAGTGGTCAGCAGGTCCTCTGAGGGAATAGTAGAATCCCTCAGAATTCTACGACTCCTAAAACAAGCTGAACTCCACAAGCAGAATTGCAAACCCAATTTCCTGCAAACCCCCCAAAATGCTGCAAGGGCCAAGTGGGGAACCAAAGGTGGTAAACTGAGCAGATCCCTAATGGGAGAAATATGGGCCCAGGGTTGCTCTGGTTGTTCTCCTTTCTCAAGACAGTCAATCTTATGGGGACTCTCCTAAGTTTTAAGTTTTGGTATCTAAGTTTTTTGTTTGTTTGTTTGTTTGTTTAAATTAAACTCTTGTTGAGCGCACATAGCAAGCACACCAAGGAGGTGGTACAGGGGCCAGTGGTGTCTGTTTTCTTGGGTGACGTGGATGCATCTCAGAGGACCTTAAGGCTGGTGTGGAGGTCTCGCTGCCTAAGAGCAATCCTAGGAAACAGAGAGACCTGGGAACAACGCTCTACCCACCCTACCGCACATGCCTCACACCTTGGAAAGATGTGGGATTCATCTCATTTTTTTCCAGGCACCTTCCCCCCACTTCCAGCTCCCTCTCAAGGCTAGGGATAGAAGTGACATAGGGGCCTGACCCAGCCACCTCTGACCCAGCATGGGGTCCTAAACCCTCAGACAACCCTAGTGGCTTCATAGTCCACATCTCCACCTCCATCTTTCCTTCGGACCCTGAGAACTAAGTTTCCCAAAGTGGGAGAGCAGAGACTATGCTTCACTTCCTGGCGCAGGGCACCCATTCCTCCTTAACAGGGCACAGGAGACCGGGTGTCAGGAAAGGGGTGAAGGTCAGCCCTGTAGTCAGATACCAGGAAGATTCCTCCTGGAAATGTTCCCAGGCCCCCTGCCTTCTGCCCATCAGAGTCGTCCGAGAAAACAGACACCACTAGCCCCTGTACCATCCCCTTGGTGTGCTTGCTGTGTGCGCTCAACAAGGGTTTAATTAAAAACAAAACAAAACAAAACAAAAACTTAGATACCAAAACTTAAAACTTAGGAGAGTCCCCATAAGATTGACTGTCTTCAGAAAGAACAACCAGAGCAACCCTGGACTCATATTTCTCCCATTAGGGATCTGCTCTCAGTTTACCACCTTTGGTTCCCCACTTGGCCCTTGCAGCATTTTTTGGGTTTGCGGGAAATTGGGTTTGCAATTCTGCTTGTGGAGTTCAACTTGTTTTAGGAGTCCTAGAATTCTGAGGGATTCTACTATTCCCTCAGAAATGAAAAATTGAAAAATGAAAAATCATGAAAGAAAAATTACCCCTGGAGTTTGATTCTGGTCAGTATTTTCAGGTATTTTAATCCTCAAGGTAAAGAGAGGTGAACAAAGTTGTATCAAGAGTGAATATTGTTTTCAAGCCAGAGAGGGTTATAAACCGAGGGAAAAGGCACAAGGAGCCTTGGAAAAGATGAACTGTGAAGTCTGGGAGTGTTTCTTCATCAAGTCAGTGTCCAGAGTAAAGGAATTCACCCTGGGTGGACCATCTCACACATGGCAGACCCAGGAGTATACCAAGGGCAGAGAGAGTGTGTGTGTCTTGATTCCTGGGCAGACGTTTCTCTATCAGACAAAAGGGGCTACTTCAGGGATACTGACAAAGCCCAGAGGTTTGGATGCCACTATGGAATCACCTAAACTAGACCAAATGAAGTCTCAGCATTTATTTAACTGTTCAGAAAATATTTATTGAGTACCTACTATATGACAGACATCAACTCCTTGGAAATGGGAGGAAACCATTCCAGGGCTTGCTCTAGGCCTGAGCAGGTCTAGGAGGAGGATTATCAATATTTGCTGTGTGAGAATTGCAGTCCTTGAAAGACTTCTGAAAGGCGCCAGGGCAGAGTGAGTCAATAAATAAAGCGATCATAAACTTAAATGCCTTCAGTAACCAGGTAGTACTGAAGATCCCCTGGAGAAGGGAAAGGCTACCCACTCCAGTTTTCTGGCCTGGAGAATTCCATGGACTATATAGTCCACGGGGTCACAAAGAGTCAGACACAACTGAGCGACTTTCACTTCATAATAAACGATCAGTGCTTGGAGTATAAGACTGGAGTGAGAGGGACTTTGAAGGTCTCAAGAAAACACATTTTGTTTAAAAGGGGTGGTTGGGGCGTTCAATATAGCCAAAAACTTGAGGATTTTTCAAGAGAAGCCAAAAAAGAATTCAATTTGTATGTGAAATATCCTGATGTTTGGATGTTGATGACTAAAACCAACAAGCAGTTTAAGAACTGTATACAATTCCAGCAGAAAACATCTGCTGTCTCGTTTCACAGGCCACCAGGTTAGGGGTGTACTTATCTTAGGAGCCTGTTTATAAAATAATTGTCATGGATGAAGGGGCTTTTTGGAACTTTAGGGACGAGAAATGCTCAACAAATGCCAACTCTGGTATCCTGTGACTTCAGTGAGCTTGAGTAAGAAAATGCTATCTTTAGTAAACACTAGGTTGGGCAAAATGGATTTTTGGTCAACCCAATAACTCTGTGAACCACCCCCAGACTGGCCTGTGAGCTGATTCAGGTCTTAAAGAGGACCTTACAAAAACAGCCAGGATAATAAAAACTAGGGGGAAAAATCATTGATATAAGAAAAATAAAAACAAACATGTACTAATTAAGATGGTTAAACCAGGCTGGAGACAGGGCACTGCAGACATTTATTTAGCCTTAGGAAAGAAAGAGGATAAGGCAAATAAACGAATGTGAGAGAAGTCAAGAAAAACAGGAATAATCGAGTACTAACAAATCAAATGTTAACCACGGAAAAAGAAGAAAAAGAAGATGCTTGCTCCTTGGAAGAAAAGCTATAACCAACCTAGACAGCATATTAAAAAGCAGAGACATTACTTTGCCAACAAAAGTCTGTCTAGTCAAAGCTATGGTTTTTCCAGTAGTCATGTGTGGATGTGAGAGCTGAACTATAAAGAACTTTGAGCGCCAAAGAATTGATACTTTTGAACTGTGATGTTGGAGAAGACTCTTGAGAGTCCCTTGGACTGCAAGAAGATCAAACCAGTCCATCCTAAAGAAAATCAGTTCTGAAAATTCATTGGAAGGACTAATGCTGAAGCTGAAATTCCAATACTTTGGCCACCAGATGCGAAGAGTTGACTCATTGGAAAAGACCCTGATGCTGGGAAAGACTGAAGGCAGGAAGAGAAGGGGACGTCAGAGGATGAGATGGTTGGATGGCATCACTGACTCGATGGACACGAGTTTGAGCAAGCTCCGGGAGTTGGTGAAGGACAGGGAAGTCGGGCGTGCTGCAGTCCATGGGGCTGCAAATAGTCGGACACGACTGAGCGACTGAATTGAACTGGTAAGTGTTAGGTAGGTGGAGCCATAAAATTAAAAAAAAAAAAAGTTTTTAAGAAGAAAACTAAGAACTCTCAGGGCAGCTGGAGACCAGGTCGTGAGTGTTCAGGCGGCCGGCGGTCCGCTGACCCCTGGAGGCGTAGAGGGAACCCGCGACTCCATCCCCTGGCTGCGTGCGAGGTGGCAGCTGAAGGACGCATTCTGAGCCAAGCGAGGGCCAGAACGCACACAAGTCGGCGCAACCCAGCAGCGCTGCCAGCAGAATACCGACGCCGGGAGCGCGTCGCCCAGGCAACGACTCTACCGTCCCACCCACAGAGCACAATCCAGTCCGCGCCCCCGAGCGCAGCCCCACCGGGGCTGGAGGGTGATCCTGTTGCTACCAGATCTTGGCTGGTGTGCCCGCGTTTCCTGTCCGGCTGCCCATTTCAACTTCCGGTTTTCCTGGGTCTCTCTTGGAGCCTGCCTGTGGACCAGGGGCGCGTGGGCAACTGGGGCGATAAGGACCGAGGGGCGGACGCCTGGGAGCCCTCAAATTCCCCGTGGGGAGAATGGGACTGGCCGCGCGAGGGCCCTCTGCCCGAGAGCGCTGGTTTCGGAGACCAGTGAGCGCGAATTCCCGTCAGTTCAACCTCCCGGGCCACGGATCTCCGCCCCTCCATGTCCAATGGGAGTTTTGTTCCAAAAAAGAGTGTATGCTGCTAACTTGCTCCCTCTACGTAGGTGACACATATCTTACAGATGTTCAGTATGAAAAACATAGAAATAGAGAAAGCAAAGCATGCAGCCTGTCAAAGATAAACACAACCAGATATTAATAAGTGGTGAAAACAGGTTTTATGCAGTATCTACAGACAGCAGGGCAAAGAGCTGAGCTCCATCCTATGTGCAGAAGTGACTGGGTGTTTCAAAGGGAGAACTGGGGTGTGGCGGGGAGGTCACTAGAGTCAGAACAGTGTAAAATCACAAAGAGCCGGTCAGTGAAGATGCAGCTGGGGGAGGGAGGGTGTCTGCCAGCTGGCAGATGTGGGAGTCTGCAGTCCCTCTTCCCACGGGGAGGGAGACAGAGGCCCTGCTCTTTCTGATGAGTACATTTCAAAGGTATGACTCTCAGGGCTGTGAGGGGTGCTTCTGGGTTAAAAGAGACATATGTTCACATTATAAGCCTTTAGTAAATACTCTAAGAAAGTGAGGTGAGGGGCCCATCATCTGGTGTTGGCTAGAACACATAGTAAATTCTACAGCGTGGAGCTATCTCAGGCAGGCATTTAAAAGCCGGGGGGCGGGGAGGGGGGTGCAGTCATCATAGCCTTATGGTGCTGGAAGCCGTGCTAGAGTTCGGTCAAGTCTTGGTGCAGATTTGGACAGACGGTTATATGCCAAGAGTTCTGCCGTTCTCAAGCAGTGCCTTGCTGTTTTTTAACTGTGGCACATTCTGTTGTGTGCCTACATCACAATTTACTCACCACCCACTCCTTGATGCCCCAGCCTTGCAGCAACTGAAACTACCCAGCAGCTCTTATGATGGAATCTTTGCTTCTTTCCGAGGAGTGAACAGACTAACATCTGCCTTTTTAAAAATACTTTGGTATTGGCTGTGCTGGGTCTTCCTTGCTGTGCAGGGTTTTTCGCTAGTTGTGGAGAGTGGGGGTGTGTGGGTTTCCCTTTGCGGTGGCTTCTCTTCTTGTGGAGCATGGGCTCTAGGGCTTGTGGGCTTCAGTAGGGGCTGCATATGGGCTCAGTCCTCGGGCTTCAAAGTGCAGACTAAGTAGTTGTGGTACTGGGGCTTAACCCTGAGGCTTGTGGATCTTCCTGAACCAGGGATTGAACCTGTGAGCCCTGCAGGGGACTGCAAGATGGATTCTTAACCACAGGAACACCAGGGAAGCCCCTAACCTCTGATCTTGCAAACAGGGCAGGTAGAGAGACTGCCAACCCCAAACCTGGCTCCTGGATCTCAGCTGTGATGCTGCCTTAGAAGTCTGCCCATCACAGTTGGCACATATGGCCCTTTCCTGCCCTGGGCAAGCTCCAGGAGAACAAGGAGCCTCCTCCCTAGGCAGCAGCTCCAAGCATTTCTACTATGATTGTCAAGTCTGGCAGCTTCAGCCAGGCAACCCATGAATACCAGGGCCAGAAAAGCCCCCAGAAATGTAGAGTTGACTGGATGTTTCCCAAACACCCACATCCCACCTTCCAGAACATTGTCTCTACCTGGGGGCTAAAGACAGCTTACACTACAGGTAGGAAGGGGACTGTCTACTGAGACTGAGCTCAATAGTCACTCCACCTGGCTCTTTGGGGGTAGATATTAGAGTCAATTAACTCACTTCGTCCTTAGAAGTTGCTGCATTTTTAGGAAACCAGGTCACTGTCATTATCCCCAAATACCCTTCGCTGCTGCTGTGGCTACCTCCTGCTGTCGGATACCCTAAAGTGTTCCCCAGTCTTGGGTACAGTTTCAGCCCGCATTCACTCACAAAAGTGAAAGACACTGAAGCAGGGATGGGGGCACTTAGGAGGCGTTGTGACTGGCTATGCATCAGAGAACCCTCCTGGAGGCCACTCATGGGAGCAGATGACAATGGCACTCAGACACTCGCCCTTGATGTCCTTTTCAGCTAATGTTTCCAGCTCTTCATCCTGCTGCATGCAGTCTCTGCTCCCTACCCCCAGCTTGCAGACTCCCTCCTCTACATGTCATATGATCTTTCACAAAGATTTCTTCTATTTTTTTTTCACTTGACTGGGTGTGAAAGAAATGTATAACTTCCATTAGTTTTACTTCTCCTTTTAAAAATCCTATTTTTGTGAATGCTTTATAATGTGAAAAAAAATCAGTAATGATAGGAATCGGAGCTCCATGGAGAAACGGCTGGTCCTAGGACTGGGCAGAGAAAGGCACAAGATGAGTCTGCAGACATTGGCAAAGGACATGGTACCAGCTCCCTGCACAGGTGGGACAGAATCTTCTGAACCTGAATATCCACATACCCTATCACACAGCGATTCCCTCCTGGGCACACGCCCCACAGTTACACACCTGTATGGTTCCTAGAGACCTACAAGAACTATTAAGTATGGCCCCAAACTGAACCCCCCCCCTGTCACGTAGCGACAGAATGGATAAACAACACCACGGGGGCATATCTTCAGGGAATCAGAAACACGTGGATGAGTCCCCCACTGATCAAAGGAGAGTTCCTCCTGTGTGACTTCATTTGCACAGAGTTCCAGAACAGACCAAACTGATGCGCTGTGATTGGAAGTCAAGATTATGGGAGAATGGAAGTGACCACAAGGGGGCACCAGAGTAGAGTACCAGTGAATTCGGATTTGATTGGAAAGCTGGCTCGAGGGTTGTTTTCAGTTGGTGCAATTTCAACACGTTTTTCATTTTGAGTTTGCGCACATATTTGTGCAGTTCACCTAAAAGTTCACTTTAAAAGAAAAAAGGAGGGAGACTTCCCTGGTGGTTCAGTGGTTAAGACTGCACTTCCAGGGCAAGGGCCAAGGATTGGGTTGGGGAACTAAGATCCCACATGCTCTGCAGTGTACGGGGGAGAGTGGAGTGGGGGAGATGAAGAAAGGAAGTGAATGAAAAGAAGCCAGTTAGGCCATTGCTATGATCCAGGCAAGAGAGGATGGTGACCTGGACTTGGTAGTGGCAGTGGAGGTAGAGAACACAGATGTAAGCAATGTTCAGGCTATCAGACCTATGGAACTTGGGGACTGATGAGATGGTTAAGGCTCCATGCTTCCAATGCAGGGGGCACAGGTTCAATCCCTGGTCAAGGAACTAAGATCCCACAAGCTTCATGTTGTGGTCAAAATAAATTAATTAATTAAAATAAAATTGGGGAACGGGTGGCAGGTACCATGTCCAACCACAAAGGCAAGCCAAGGAGATAGATGAGGGAAATAAAGAAATCAAAGTGATACAGAAAGAGCAGAAGAAACTTGAGGAGCTAAGAGCTAAGGGGCCTCTGGTCACAGGTGGAATTTAGAAATCTGGGAAAAAGGAGTGTCAGGCAATGATGATCCTTAATCTCATGCATGTTTAAACATCTGGATTCCCTGCCATAACATCTGTCACCACCTATAGCTAGAATGAAGGGGTTTCCCTGGTGACTCAGATGGTAAAGAATCTGCCCGCAATACAGGAGGCTAAGGTTTGATCCCTGGGTCAGGAAGATTCCCTGGAGAAGGGAATGGCTACCCACTCCAATATTCTTGCCTGAAAAACTCCATGGACAGAGGAACCTGGCGGGCTACAGTCTATGGGGTTGCAGAGTGGGACACAACTGAGCGACTAATACACACATAAGCTAGAATGAAGTGTTGTTTTGGAACCTATTGTACCTTTAAGAAAAAACTTCTGTTAAAAATAAATAAATCATACAGTGGTTCACCTTCTCTTTAGTTCTCAGTTTTTTCTGCTTTAACTGTGAGATCATAGTAAACCTAGCCCAGATTCCTACCAAAGTGTGATTCTTAAGTCTTTATTCTGTCCCGATTTCTGTACGACCTGGAATTAAACCAACTCATTAAAAAACAAAAAAGAATGAAGAGGAGGACTTCCCTGGTGGTCCAGTGGTTAAGGATCCACCTTCCAATGCAGCGGACATGGAGTTTAATCCCTGGTGAGGAAACTAAGATTCTACCTGCCCCAGGGCAACTGAGCCTGCCCTGCTGAGCACTGCTCCCCTCCCCGCCCCCTCCCCTCTCAAGAGCCGGTGTGCCCCAACAAAAGAAGTCTGAATGCCAGGAGCAAGATCCAGTGCAGCCAGAATAAATAAAAGAATGTATCTCAAAATTTCTTACATATATAAAAATAATGAGGCCAGGGTAGTGAGGTGGGATCAGTTTGGCGTGTTCAGAAACTGAAAGGCAAAGGAAAAGAGGACAGAAGATGAGATCTGTGGCAGGAAGGGGCTCTGGGCTGAGCCCCAGGCCGAGCTGTCTGGACTTAGTTCTGAGTGCCACAGAAAGCCATGGAAGAGCTTTGAGCAGCACAATGAAGGGATACAATTAAATGACCTGCCCAAGTCACACAGCAGCAATCAGCAGAACTGACTGCAGCTGGAGCTCTCAGAGCCAATGGCTGGCTCCTGCCAAAGACACAAGCTGAAAAGCCTGGGAGACAGCTTTCATTTACAGACACTCAAGACAGAGCTGAACAGGCAGTCTCACTCCTGCTCTCATCAGAATGCCCAGTGCCTTTGTCCCAGGGCTGGTCCCTAGTGAGGGGTCTGCCTGTGCCATAAACACTCCTAATTACTCCTTCAAGATGGCAGCTGCCCAGAGGAAAATGCTAAGATGTTACTAATGCAGTTTAGAATGTACATAATCAAGCTGAAAAGCCTGGGAGACAGCTTTCATTTACAGACACTCAAGACAGAGCTGAACAGGCAGTCTCACTCCTGCTCTCATCAGAATGCCCAGTGCCTTTGTCCCAGGGCTGGTCCCTAGTGAGGGGTCTGCCTGTGCCATAAACACTCCTAATTACTCCTTCAAGATGGCAGCTGCCCAGAGGAAAATGCTAAGATGTTACTAATGCAGTTTAGAAATGTACATAAGCCACTGGATAGTGAGTGTCACTCAGCCATTTCCTACTTTTGCGACCCCATACAGGCCGTGGAATTCTCCAAGCCAGAATACTGGAGTGGGTAGCCTTTCCCTTCTCCAGGGGATCTTCCCAACCTAGGAATCAAACTCAGGTCTCCCTGGTGGATTCTTTACCAGCTGAGCCACAAGGGAAGCTCAAGCCCCTGGATAAGCCAGAGCCTAATCAAGGGATCATAGTGTTTTTAACAGTAGCTCTTCCCAGAGCTGGAGAAGGATTTTCTCCTTTTGCCCTGAATTACTCCAAATGGAGGAATCCTATGAAAACTGAAAATACAAGAAATTTGTTTTTCTTTCACAATCTCTGAAGAGATAACAGAAAAGATGAAGACCGCATCAGTCAGTATTTTCAAGGACTTTTGCTGACCTGGATAATACTGGACATATATTTTTTTTCATATTTAATAAATAAATGGTAAGTTGGGGCTTGTTTTTTGTTTGTTTTTAGACATCAATTACTTTTCCCAAAAATCTAAGGTAATAACTAGAATAGTTTGTGTTCACTTTCAAGATAATTTTAGAAGATATTGATATATACACTAAACAGGTGGATGTATATTAAAAATCCTTTTGGGTTGTATTTATCGTTTACTAAATGGAGTAAAGTAAACTTCACAGCAACTTCACAAGAATTTTCCTCTCTTAGCAGCTAATATCCTCTTCTTCCAACAACATAAGAGAAGACTCTACACATGGACATCACCAGATGGTCAACACCGAAATCACACTGATTATATTCTATGCAGCCAAAGATAGAGAAGCTCTATGCAGTCAACAAAAACAAGACCAGGAGCGGACTGTGGCTCAGATCATGAACTCCTTATTACCAAATTCAGACTTAAACTGAAGAAAGTAGGGAAAACCGCTAGACCATTCAGGTATGACCTAAATCAAATCCCTTATGATTACACAGTGGAAGTGAGAAATAGATTTAAGGGACTAGATCTGATACATAGAGTGCCTGATGAACTATGGACTGAGGTTCGAGACATTGTACAGGAGATAGGGATCAAGACCATCCCCATGGAAAAGAAATTCAAAAAAGCAAAATGGCTGTCTGGGGAGGCCTTACAAATAGCTGTGAAAAGAAGAGGTGAAAAGCAAAGGAG
>SJYC01033983.1:0-23454 GCA_006408675.1 Madoqua kirkii | reverse complement strand
ATTGGAAAAGACTCTGATGCTGGGAGGGATTGGGGGCAGGAGGAGAAGGGGACGACAGAGGATGAGATGGCTGGATGGCATCACTGACTAGATGGACGTGAGTCTCAGTGAACTTCGGGAGTTGGTGATGGACAGGGAGGCCTGGCGTGCTGCGATTCATGGAGTCGCAAAGAGTCGGACACGACTGAGCGGCTGAACTGAATTGAACTGAACTAGCGGCTAACTCTGGGACAGGAGAGTGTATTTTCAAAGATGAGGACGAATTTGAAGGGACTTAAATGTGTATGAAGCCTCTTTTTTTTTGGCTTGCGGCATCTTAGTTACCCCACTGGGGACTGAATTTCCGCCCCGCAGTGAAAGCGCGGAGTCTTAACCACTGGATCGCCAGGGAATTCCCCTAAGCACCCTGCTCCCCCTTTTCTTTCTGCAAAGTAATTTGAGCTCTTGCTGCTGCTCTTGCGCTAAGTCACTTCAGTCGTGTCCGACTCTGTGTGACCCCATAGACGGTAGCCCACCAGGCTCCCCCGTCCCTGGGATTCTCCAGGCAAAAATACTGGAGTGGGCTGTCATTTCCTTATCCAATGCGTGAAAGTGAAGTTGCTCAGTCGTGTCTGACCCTCAGCGACCCCATGGACCGCAGCTTTCCAGGCTCCTCCGTCCATGGGTATTTCCAGGCAAGAGTATTGGAGTGGGGTGCCATTGCCTTCTCCGATTTGAGCTAATAAAATTCAAAAGGAATCCTCGCCTCAGTGATCTGGTCTTGCCCGGATTGTAAGCCTCAAGGGGCAGCACTCGTGTCTGTATTCAACACTGGGTCCCTGGAGTCAGGGACCCTGCCTGGACGCACTCAGGGAAGCAAGTGTTTCCCGAATGAATGATGCGCGCGCGAGATGGGCCAGGAGCAGGGATATTAGTCAGTGCCCATCCCTGGGCGGCGGCGAGTTAGTGGTGGAGGAGGCCAAAAGCTAGTGTTGGTCTTGCCTCACATGCCTTGCTGCCGGGACGCTGTTTCTAGGGGTTGGGTCAACTTCATTTCTGCTTTTCTGACAGATTTCCAGGGAAGGTGTGCACCTGAGTCGGACGTCGGAAGTCACTGTCAGCAGCGATCACCGAGCCTGGCCGCTGCGCTCCCGGCCAGTTTCCCGAGGTTCTCACCCAAGCCCGAGGCACCGAGACCACCACGTCGGATCGTTACCCGAGGAAGCCACGTCCTTCCTGCAGCTCTGCCCCATCGCGTCCGGACGGGGCCCGCTGCTCCCGGTCGCAGGGCTCGGGCCTGGCTTTGTCAGAGAGGGCCGCAGCGCTCGGCGCGCGTTGGGGCGTGGAGGCCCGGCCGAGGTGGAGGGGTGCAGGACACACCTCCGCCCCGCCGCCCCGGCCACGCCCAGGGGCGTGGTCTTATTTCCATATCCGGGTTAGGGTTTCATAGTCCCGCCCCATTTGAGGTTCCCGGCCCCGCCCCGGGCGGGGGCGCGACAACCCCCGCCTGCCCGTGAGGTGCAGGGAGTTAGCCTCTCAGGGCGCCAGGTGCAGGGTGCCAGTAAACATCGCTGGACTGAGGGGCTCTGCCTGGCCGTTCCTCAGGCATTCCGTCCGTCCTCACATGTGCCAGGCGCTAGGCACGGAGCAGAGAAGGGATACCGCCCACTGTCCTGTGAGATTCACCCTAGACAGTTAAAATAAAGGAACAAAGTCCAGGTGCTGTCAAGGGCAGGAGACTAGACCCGACCTGGGGAACCAGAGCGAGAGCAGGGTCGGCCACTGAGAACGGGGCCCAGCACTCCCCAAACAGCAGGCGCCCTGAACGCCCAGCCGGACACCGCGGACTCCTGGGAGGGAGGCGCCCATCCCGCTGGGGCCAAGGACGTGACCCCAAAAGGCCCTTTAGACCAAAGGGAAAGAAGTGACTTTGGAGTTGGACTCAAGACTGTTGGTGAGGCCACTTCTGCTCCTGGGAGCCCCACTTAGTCACTGATAAAGAAGGGACAGAACCTACCCCTAAAGATTCTTGGGAGGATTTTAGATGGCAGTGTGGACCGGTGACCTCTCTTCCCCAACACATGTTCCTGCTGTTTTCTTCTTAGTAGCTGTGGTTTGCTCCTGTGCCCTGGCACATAAACCCCCTGAAGTCTGGAACTGTCCCTCACATTTAGCTCAGTATCCTCAACACCAGCAGGCCCTTGGCAAAGATTTGCTACTTGAATGAAATGCCGACCAAAGAACCACACACACAGCAGGCTATGTTTTTCTGGCCATACATGGAGATAAGGGGAACCTCCCAGACTAAGGCTTGAACCTGCCCTGTCCGAGTATGGGAGGAAGCACATGGTCTTAACCACTGGACTGCCACAGAAACCTCAGCAAGCGTTTTTAAATGGCAGCTCTTGTCCCCCACCAAACATACAGGTTGACAGAACCTCAAGGGGCACAGAGCCAGTCCTGACTAGGTGGGTCTCAGCTCTTACTTGGAGGGGTTGTTAGACTCTCAAATGCAGGCCAGGGTTGGAATCCCAACCAGCTTCTTTGTCTATTTCCCTGGCCCCGCCCTCTCCCCACCCTGCTCCCAAACTGGGAGGTTAAGGGTTAACTCAAGAAGCCCCCCTCACCACCTGGATGGGATTGGTGCAGGGAACTTCCTGTTCCATTTCCCCGGATTCCTTCCCCAGGTTGGCCGAAGCTGACTCTGGCCCTACAGGCCCTCAGAGAACACCCCCCACGAGTGGTGAGTTGCGGGGAGGCCCAGGGTGCCGAGTGCCAAGGACAAACTTAAGGGGTTCCTTGTAGCTTGGAGAGAGAAAGGGGGCTCCAGGCCTCTGGAGGGGTGGTGGGGTAATGCATTAGAGTGCCATAAGAGTCTTGGGCGGATGTGGTTGGTCTGTGCTGTGAAGCCCAGTGCTGGGGAGTCCAGGGCTGGGAAGACCGGAGGCCTGTGTCAGTGGGGGCATTTGGGAGGGTCGCAGAACTTCCTGTGACATGGGCTTGCTATGCCCTCTGGGGAGCAGAAGGCAGGCTTCACGTTCCCCCAGGTGGACTGACCGGGCTCCTCGACTCAGCTCAGCACTAGAGGGGCGCGCAGCCAACAAAGACGAGCGATCCAGGGAGCAAGAGAGAGTTTCTGGCCAAGGACCCCGGCTCTGGGCGCCCCCGTTGTCTGGGTGGGTCTTGTGGCCACCCGGGCTGGTCTACCTTAAGCCTCTCCGCCACTCTAGGCTCCAAGTTAAGCTGGTCAAATACCGGAGGATGGCTGAAGAGTGCCACACCCTGTCTCCTGCAACCCAGCTCACCCCCCACAGATGCGCATATTCACAGAGCTTTTGTCCTGCAGACTTGGGGGCGGGAAAGACTCTCCTGGCCAATGTCCCTTGAATTCCACCTCTTTCAAACCTTTTGGTGAGACCTCACCTGAAGCTTGTGGCATCTCACGAGTTTAGGCCTGAGGTTTGGAAATTTGAATGCCCTTAGTTTTTCAGATTTGTGCTGTAATATTCTGGTTTAGACTAGGCAGATCACACACGGCGGGAGGGTAATTGGGTCCTTTTCTGTTTCTGAGCTTTTGCACCTTAAGATCAGTGTTCTCTCCTTAAAGCAAATCTTCACTTCCCCGGTGTGACCTTGAGCAAGTCACCCATCCTCTTGGAGCTTGGTCTTTGCACCTGTCAAATGGAGAAATTATAGTTTACCACTTGGGATGGAGTGAGATGAAGTGACCCTAAGCAGAGAACCCAGGCAGAGAAGCTTTCAGTACATGCCAGCTGTTAATACTGCGTTTCTGATCACATGTGACTGGTTCTGTATCACTTTTTTTGCTCATGCTACCAAAACACAAGAAAACAAAAATCCGTTTTCTTGAAAGGTAAAGACCTCTTCTGCCCCAGACATATTTGCATGCCTTCCTCAATAATTGCAACTGCAAAGTAGATAGGTGGGTCGTGTGTGTGGCATCCCAGAAGAGAGGTGTCAGTGAGTGGAAGGAACCCTGTGTGCCAACATGTAGGAAAGAATGGAGGTTGAACAACGCTGTGGGGGAGAGGATGGAGGTGGGGAAAGCTGGGAGATTCTGGAGTGGTTAGGGAAAACTGGAGAGTGGCAGGAAGGGGTGGGTAAGAGGAGGGAGAGGAAGGGCAGCTGGGAAGATGCTGGAGGGGGTGGAGGGAGCTGGGGCTTGGGGGCTGGTCAGGTAGCCAGGACACAGGCCTGGGTCTGTGTTTTAGCATCACAACCCTCTCCTCTGAGCTGGAAAGTGCTAGGCTCAGTTTCCTGTGTTCTTTAACCTCATTCAACCCACTCACCCCACCTGAAAAGGAGGTTCAGAGATCCCTCAACCCCGAATGAAGAGGGCTTAAACTATCAAAGCTCTTGGCCAGGCTGTCCTCTCCCTGACTCCATCACCAAGGCTGGGTTGCCTTCTTGGAAGAATGTCTGTACCTCTGTATCTAGGTGTCCTGGGCTGTAACATGATAGGATGAGCTGTTAGCTATTGTTTTTTTTACTCAGTGAGAACAGCCAGCACTTAGACATGCGCCCAGCGTGTACTATCTGCAGGTGTGGGCACCACTCTGCTGCCTTTACCTGGTGGGAAGTGATGCAGGAGGGCTTCTGCCTAACTCTCTGCCTTGGATGTTTATGTGCGAATAAGGGGAACAAGTCTGGAAAAGTCTCTTTTGCAGCCCTGAGGCTGGAGAACAGGGAGGGCAGAGAGATGTTGGAACTTGGGTTTCCATAACCATAAAGTAATCCCTACCTAGATTGAAATATAAAAGTGACTCAGGAGTTCCAGGGTGGTCCAGTGACTTAGGATTCCACGTTTTCACTGCCAAGGGCGCAGGTTCAATCCCTGGTCAGGAAACTAGGTTCCCGTAAGCCACGTGGCTGAGCCAAAAAATAAAATAAAAGTGCCTCAAAGCTCTACAAGCTTGTTTGGAGGCTGTGTTGTGCTAAAGGACTGAACTGAGTCCTCTAGGGGTGGGGCTGAACTAGGTAGGTCTCCGCTAGCCCCAAAGGAAGGAACAGTCTTACAGAAACAGTGCCCCTTGATACCAAGTTAGAAGCACTTCTTTTTTTTTTACTGTTAGCTAGATTCACAGGGATGTTGTGATGGATACCTCCCAGTGGACAAAGGAAGAATCCAGGATAAAAAAAAAAAAAAAACTAGGAAAGAAAGGGAAATGTCTGTGTCTCCCACTCATCACCCAGCTTCCCAGGCTGCACCCACTGGACGCCTCTCTGCTTTGGCCTGCCTCAGGGACACATGTATCACAAACTTCTGGAGGCAGTCAGCTTAGTCTCCTGTGGAAACCCACCCACCGACCCCATCTCCCTGGCTCATCCTGGCCTGTCTCCTGAGATGGAACCCAGGGAAGAAGACTGGGACACTAGATGGGAGCTCAGCCCTGCCCTGGTCAGCTGGGTGATTTTGGCTTTGACCTCTGAAAGCCACCCCCAGCACCAGAAAGTGAGAATCAGGACGTTTGGTTAAGGAGAGATCCCATGAATGAACTACACCCACCGCCCACCCTTTTATCTTTAAAATTCTCAAATTTCCAGAGATGTTGAAAGAGCAGTGCACTCAGCATCCATACACCCACCTCCCAGATTCGACAGTTGCTATAATTTTGCCACTTTTGCCTTGTTGATCCAGAAGTATGGATGAAAATTCACGCCTCTTCACTTCCAAATCCTTAACATTTTCTAAGAATGAAGACACTTCCAACATAGCGCAAGGCTAGAATCCCATCTCAGAAGTTGCTAGTCATTTCCCTCATCGCCCAGGGCTCCACCAGATTCAAATTTCCCCATCTATTTCCCCAAAGCTATTTCCCCAGAATAACTGAATAACTTTTAGCACCACCACCCCTTAAAGGTCGGGATCCAGTCAAGGGTCCCATGTTTCCTTACATCAGCTGTTAGCCTCCTCTACAGCGATGTGCCTACAGGCACTTATTTTTTTATAACAGACTTGGAAGAACTTGGACCAGGCTTCTGGGAATGTCTGGTCTTTCGGATCTGTTCGATTGTTTACTCAAGGGATCATTTGGCTTGTTTGTTTTATAATCGTTTTAAAAATATTTTATTTATTTATTTTTGGCGGTGTTAGGTCTTAGTTGGGGCACATGGGCTCTATAGTTGCTGAGCGTGAACTTCTCTCTAGCTGTGGACCCGGACTTATTTGCTGTGCGGCCTGTGGGATCTTAGTTCCTAGACCAGGGAAGTCCCTGTTTTATAAATGTGACATGTAACACTGAGTAACTTTAAGGTATACAGCATTTCACTCATATAATATGATTGTGATGTAGCAATATGTATCATATTACATAATGTATTACAGTACAATATTATTTGTATTTGCTATACTGTGCGTTAGATCGCTATGGTTTATTTATTACTCGTTACAAGTTTGTACCTTTAAACACTGTCACTCTTAGCCTCTCCACCAACTTGTTCTTATTCCCTCCAATGCCCTTTAACTGGAAGTTGGGTCTAAAGGGTGGTTTGGGTTGTGATGGAACTTTTTGGCAAGGATTGCCCCTTCAGTGGTGCCAGGTACTCCCTGTGGTACCATATCAAGAGGCAGGAACAGCCAGACTGTCCTCTTTCGGGGCTGCCAACTTTGGTCCCTGGGGCAAACCGAGGTGAAGTTCTAAGTGCTGCAGGAAGGAATGGATAATACTGAGCAATTTGATTTCTCTGCCTTGTTTGGTCAGGCTGAGCCACTACCTGTGACCCATTCGAGAAGAGATTCCTCTGGAGACCACACCTGCAGGCACCCATTAACACCTCGGGTGTGGGAACCAGGAAGGAGAGACTTGGACACGAGAGCAACTGCAGTGAGGAGTCCCCAAAGTGAAGGATGCTTGCAGAACCTGGCCCAGCTGCGGGAGAGCCGGAGCAGCTCGGAGCAGTCAAGCTGGAGGAAGAGGAGGAGGCTGCCAGCCAGGAGGACCCCGGGCGGCCAGAGGCCAGGCCCCGGCCCGAGGTGGCTCACCAGCTCTTCAGGTGCTTCCAGTACCAGGAGGACATGGGGCCAAGGGCGTCCCTTAGCCGGCTCCGGGAGCTATGTAACCACTGGCTGCGACCAGCTCTGCACACCAAGAAGCAAATCCTGGAGCTGCTGGTGCTCGAGCAGTTCCTGAGTGTGCTGCCCCCACACCTCCTGGCTCGGCTGCAGGGCCAGCAGCTCGGGATGGCGAAGAGGTGGTACTGCTGCTAGAGGGTGTCCAGAGGGAGTCTAGCAACGTGGGGCCGCTGGTAAGAGGGGCCACCCGGTGGGCTGGACAGCAGGGGGAAAGACAGGGGCTTTATCACCCTGTTAAATCACTGAGCTGAGACTTTGTTGGTGGTCCAGTGGTTAAGACTCCGTGCTTCCACGGCAGGGGGTTCGATTCCTGGTTGGGGCACTAAGGTCCCACTTATCTTCCTTTGCCAGTTCCTTCTTGATCTCCTAATTCCCTCCCTCCCTGTCTGAGCTTCACCTTTCCACCATGCTACTGCCCTTTGGAGTTAGTAGGACGTGGATTACTGTCCTGTCTGTCCCCTGACATGGGTGTGTTCTGAACAGGATTTCAGTTTTAATGCTGGCAAGAATTGTCCCCGTGCAGACGTCACCTTGGAGGAACAGGGGTGCTCTTTCCAAGTCTCCAGCCACAGTCCCAAGAAGGAAGCACCCTCAGAAGGGCCTCCAGCCCTGGAGCCATCGCAGGCACTCCTGCCATCCCAATCAGGGTCCTCCAAGCCTGCTGAGATGGGGGACTGGAGACGTCCCCTGAGTTCAAGGCAGCTACAGAGCCCAGGTCCCAAGAGGACTTTGCAGGCCCCGCAAGAGAGCAGTAAGGGGCCGGGGCCCTAGGGAGATGGAGACCTGGGGTGCGAGGGGAGCTGGGGGGCCAGGTGGGTGGGGGGAGGGAGGGAAAGGGGGCAGCCTCCCAAGCTGGTGGGAATGGCGGAGAGCCCCAGGGCCCTGGCCTTGGCTGCACAACCCCCCGAGGCCGCACGGCGGTAGGGCTGCCTCCTCACAGCTCTCTATCTCTCCCCCAGTGCCGTCAGCCCTCCAGGGCCCCGAGCTGTGGCCAGAGGAGAGCTCGGGAGATCAGGAGCTGGTAGCGGTGCTGGTGAGCTGCCCTCACTCCAGACCTATCTCCTGCTCTGCAAAGTTCTCTGACCCTGTGCTTTCAGCAAACCCTTGTCTTAATTTAAACCTGGAGAGCTCTTCCTCTCTCTTAGGTCCCAGAGCCCCGTTCCTCACTCACTGACAATCTCTGCCATCCCTTTGTTACAGGAGTCCCTGACCTTTGAAGATGTCCCAGCAAAGAAGGCTTGGCCTGTGCATCCTCTGGGTGAGACAGCTTTTTCCTGGGTTTATGACCATTGAAGGCTTTTTTGTATGTCCAAGGTGGCCTCTGACTTTTTGGCCTCTTTGGCTAAAAATGAGCTATTTTGATGAGGTGATATATATTTATATAGATCTATATTGATACATCTATATCTATATAGATATAATTGTAAGGCTCTTTGCATCTAATCATCAACCCCCACCCCCAACTCTGAGCTTTTAAAATAAGTGGTCGGGAATTCCCCGGTGGTCCAGTGGTTTGGACTCCAGGCTTTCACTGCCATGGGCCTTGCTTTAATCCCTGGTCAAGGAACTAAGATTTCCCAAGCTACTTGATATGGCCAAGAAAAAAAAGAAAAGGAGGTCAATACTACATGGTATTACTTATATTTGGAATCTAAAATATGACACATATCAACTGATCTATGAAATACACAGAACACTTGTGGTTGCCAAGGGGGAGGGAGGAGTGGATTGGAAGTTTGGGATTAGCAGATACAAATTATTACATATATTAATAGAATGGAAAAACAACCATGTCCTACTCGATCTCCTGTAATAAAACATAAGAGAAAAGAATATATATATAATTGTATGAGTTTGCTGTACAACAGCAAGTAACATTGTAAATCAACTATACTTCAATAAAATTAATTACAACAGGTAAAATTAAAAAAAATAAGGGACTTCTCTGGTGGTCTACTGGCAATGAGTGTAGTCCCAATACAAGGGGCCTGGGTCAGGAAGCTAGATCCCACAATGTGGCAACTATTAATAAGAGTTCATATGCTGCAGTAAGATTCCGTGTGTGTCGCAACTAAGACGCAGCACAGCCAAATACATAAATAAATATTTTAATTAATTAAATAAAATCGGTGGTCATGGGAAGGCTTGCTAACAGATATGGGTCTCCATTTGGGGGAATGACATAGTGGGGATGGTTGCCCAACATTATAAACAGGCTTAACGGACCAGAATTATACACCTTACAGCTGGTAAACTGTATGTTATTTGGGTTTTACCCCACCCTCTGCTCACCTACAAACTTTGCAGAATTCTGGGTTTCTTTCCACTTCCGGGCACTGAGGTTCTAGCAATTCCCAGAAGGCCCTCTGAAAAAGCCCGATCTGTCCTGTTTTTTGCTTCTTTTTTAGGAACTGGAGGCAGAACTCTAGAAGAGGCTTTTAAGGCAGAAGAGCCTAAAGGGGTGTCCTGGCCCTCGGCTGCCTCAGCAAACTCTCAGGCAGAGAGCCCCAGGGTGGCGGAAGAGCCCCACGCCCAGTCGCTAGGATCAGGCCCTGAGATGAGCGGCCCCGGAGGAGAAATGTCCCCTCCCGGCAGAAATGACGTTCTCAAAGTCAAAGCAGCTGAGGGCGCCCCCAAGTCGGACTCGGAATTCAAGTTCATCTGCACAGACTGCGGCATCAGCTTCCCGCAGTTGGCCCGCCTGGAGGCGCACCAGCTGCGCTCGCACCCAGGCGCGCGGTCCTTCTTGTGCCTGTGCTGTGGCAAGGGCTTCGGCCGCAGCTCTATCCTCAAGCTGCACATGCGCACGCACACAGACGAGCGGCCGCACACCTGCCACCTGTGCGGCCACCGCTTCCGCCAGAGCTCGCACCTGAACAAACACCTGCAGACGCACTCCTCCGAGCCCGCCTTCCTGTGCGCCGAATGTGGCCAGGGCTTCCAGCGCCGGGCGCGCCTCACGCAGCACCTGCTGGCGCACGCCCAGGACCAGAAGCCCCCTGGCAGCGCCCCGGAGACCAAGCCCCCGGCACCCCCCGAGCTGACCGTGGTCCTGTGCTCCCACTGCGGCCAACCTTCCAGCGCCGCTCCAGCCTCAAGCGCCACCTGCGGATCCACGCCAAGGACAAGGGCCACCAGTGCTCCGAATGCTCGGGCAGCCTGCGCCCCGGGCCCGAGCGCCGGCCCTATGTGTGCGGCGAATGTGGCAAGGCGTTCCGGCGCAGCGAGCACCTGGGGGCCCACTGGCGCGTGCACACGGGCGAGCGGCCTTTCTCCTGCCAAGTGTGCGGCCGCAGCTTCAGTCAGAGCTCCCAGCTGGTCTGTCACCAGCGGGTGCACACGGGCGAGAAGCCCTATGGATGCCCGCACTGCGGAAAGCGCTTCATGCGGCGGGCCGGGCTTGCCCGCCACCTCCTGACCCACGGGGGCCCGAGGCCCCACCACTGTACCCAGTGTGGCAAGAGCTTCAGCCAGACCCAGGACCTCGCCCGCCACCAGCGAAGCCACACAGGCGAGAAGCCCTGCCGCTGCAGCGAGTGCGGCGAGGGTTTCAGCCAGAGCGCCCACCTGGCGCGCCACCAGCGCATCCACACCGGGGAGAAACCCCACGTCTGTGACACCTGCGGTCACCGCTTCCGGAACAGCTCCAACCTGGCCCGTCACCGCCGCAGCCACACGGGTGAGCGGCCCTACAGCTGCGAGCAATGCGGCCGGAGCTTCCGGCGCAACGCGCACCTGCAGCGGCATCTGGCCACCCACGCCGGGGCGGGGGATGAGGCCGCATCTGGGCCGGCTGAGCCCCCACAGGAGTGCCCAGAGTGTGGCAAGGTCTTCAGCCGAAGCTGTAACCTGCTGCGGCACATGCTGGTGCACACCGGGGCCCGCCCCTACTCATGTGCACAGTGTGGCCGCAGCTTCAGCCGCAACTCTCACCTGCTGCGCCACCTGAGAACGCACGCCCGAGAGACTCTGTACTAGCTGTTTCCGCTTCGGCGGGGCGGATCGCGGCCCATCTCCCTGGGCTGCGCCCAGGCTGCCGCGCATGCGCCCTGCTCCCACCCACCCCCAGTCACCTCCCTCTGGCTCCACTGACCCCGCGTGGTAATTCTTCCCTTGCACAGAAGCATCTTGTAGAGACCTCAGGAATGTATTTTAAAATACCCAAAGTAAAACAGCCTTCTGAACATGGCCCCTCTTTATGTTTTTTTTTTTTTCAGTGCCACCTGTTACCCTCTCCACCGGGTCTGCAGTGATGCCCTCTGTTTCCCCCACCCCTTCAAGAGCAGGCTGGGTGGGAGCAAATCCAGAGAGAGTTCCTCCCCCGGAAAAGGCTCACTGTGAGTGTGTGTATATCTGTTAGGGTGTGTGTGTTTGTGTGTGTGCATTGTCAGGGGAGAAGACAGCTGTTAGAGCCAACTGTGGGCAAGGCCAACCAGTCTCACCTTGGAGTGAGTCCACCACTAACCTCCGTGTTCAGTACAGTGTCCTCCAGCGTATTTGGTTGTTTAATTAAAATTGAATAAAATTTAAAATCCCAGGTGTTAGATTAATACGGGATACCTCTTCTTGTGGAAAGTTGGTAACTAATTCAAACAAAATCCTAGCAGTTAGTGGGTGGTTAATTCAAACTGAAAAGCTAAACCTGCCTGCAGGTAAGTTGGGTTGACTGTTGGGGGACCCCTAACCATGCATAGAGGCTACCCTGGTAGCTAAGCTGGTAAAGAATCTGCCTGCAGTGCAGGAGACCCAGGTTGGATTCCTGGGTCGGGAAGACCCCCTGGAGAAGGGATAGGCTACCCACTCCACTTGGGCTTCCCTGGTGGTGCAGTCGGTAAAGAATCCACCTGCAATGCAGGAGACCTGGGTTTGACCCCCTGGAGGAGAACTGGCAACCCATTCCATTATTCTTGCCTAGAGAATCCCCATGGACAGAGAGGCCTGGTGGGCTACAGTGCATGGGGTCTCAAAGAGTCAGACATGACTGAGTGACTAAACACAGCACAGCACAACCACCCATAATCCTCTTAAAAGCCCGAAGCTGCTTTCTAGTTTGCTCCACCTTCTTCCTGCTCATCAGGCCCACTTGGTTGGCCTCTTCCTCTGGTGCACAGATTTTAAATCACGTGACTTCTGGTAACAATACAGGAAAGAAAAACAGCCCACTCCAGCTCCAGAGCACAATACCTTTAGCCTGTGGCTTTTCAACCACAAAAATACCATATTTTAATTACCGCCCCTCCATCAACCGGACACAGAACCGCTCCTTAGCAGATGCTTGTGGAAAGGAAGTGAACTCATCAACTAGAGTTCAAGCAGCTGAAGGAGAGCCAGCCCTGAATCTGGGGAAAGTAGAGGTGATTCCTGAGCACAGCTGGGAGGGAGGGCTCTGAGCCTGGAGGGGTGCAGCCCTTCAGGGTTGGGAGGAAGACTGGGCTACAGAGAGCCCCTGGAAACTGCTCTGTGTGTACCTCCCTCAGGCAGGGAGGTGGGGTAGGGTCCTAGGGGAGGGAGATGCGTCCTCAGAGGTGGTGAGCCAGGCTGGCCCTCAGGCCTTGCTCCTGGGCCGCCCAGTCTCTGCCTTGAGGCCCAGGTGAGGGACGCTACAGGCCCAGAGGCCCACTCCTGCCCTCCCACCCTGCTTTCCCTCCTGGCCCAGGTTTGGGCGCCCTTCCCCTTCCCTGGCTTCTGGGGCTCTGATCTTGGAAGAAAGACTAGAGCTTCTGAGGCCCCAGCTGGGGTACTGAAGGCCAGGAGAGAGGGGTCAGGAGAAGACAAGAGGGCTCAAAGCCCCTCCCCCAAGCTCCCTGTGCCCTAGGAGTGTGATGGTCCAGTCCTCCCCATCAGTCAATCCACGACCAGCATTCCTGTTGCAGCCATGTGTTCCAGGAAACAAACTCACTCAGAAGGACAATGCAGATAGTGGAGTGCAGTTTATTATTACACCAGCGGGCCTGAGATAGTCTCCTCTTAGCCAAGGACCCTGACCAGTTTTTGTGAAAACCTTATATACCCTAAATGTACGCGCTCAAACCCACCTCCCCAAATTCTCTGAAACCAGTCTGAACAAAGGAGAAAGAAAGATACAATCAAAGTTAACCCATGATCATATGCCTTAAGCCTAAGTAGTTAACAGTGGACAGTTGTCAATAGGCCTGTGGTCATATCCCAATAAGCATACTAGAATTTATGATTCTACTTGGTTACACAGATAATTAGGGTATTCTTTTAGGCAATGGAGAGTCTAGGTACGAGCCCTGGGGCTCTTCCACCTGGGAGGGTCTGGTTTTCCAGTTGGTATGTCATTTCCATAGATACTGGGCACATAGCTCAAAGTCCACATCTGGCCCAAGATGGAGTCCTGCTTGCAAGATGGAGCCTGTTCTGTTTCCTCCTTCATTCCCAGTTACAGATTAGAGAGTCCCGTGGCTTGTGCTTATTCACCCAGCACCAGGACCCCCACCTGGGTCCATCTGATCCACTACCTCTGCCTGTAGCCATCGGACCCCCAGCATCCCATCCACCTAGACACTCCATTTGGGTCAACTGACTTTTATTAGGACATCAGCACCACAGTGACAGGCAGGTCAGACATGGTGCAGGAAAATCCAGGCAGGGAGAGTTAAATGGGCTGGGCGGTGCCCTCCCTGAAGGGGAGAGGGTGAGGCAGGCTGCGAGGATGAGTCAAGGGAAGCAGAAGGGTAAAGGATGAATCAGAAGATGCCCTGTGAGAAGGGAAAATTGAGGCTTCTAGATGAGGCCAAGCTCCCTGCGGACCCCTTGGGGCTTCTAGACCTGGATGAGGCTCTTGAAGAGCTGCTCCAGAGAGGAGCAAAAATCCTTCAACACTCTCCAGACGGCCTCTGCCGCTCCGCGCAAGCCCTGTAGGCAGTCAGCCGCTATCTGCTGAAGCCAGTCCAGGGCTTTCCGAAACTTCTGCTTCAGTTGCTGCAGGAGCTCTTTAAATAGCTCAAGTATCCAGTCGTGCCAATTCCTTGAAGTGGAGGAGTCAAAGGGCTGGTTCGGGCCTGGGAGACTGTAGGAGCCAGAGGGCTCACAGACTCTGCGACGCAACTCTAGCTCTGTTTCACGAAGCAAGGGACAGGATTCCTGCAGGGATGGGAGGCTGTTCAGGTACTTGTCTATGGCAATGTCCTGACCGAACCAAGGCCTCCCAGCCTTTAGGAAACTCTGGGACCCAGAAGCCCATGAATGAAAACTGCCTGCCTTCCTGCCAACAGCTCCACAGACAAGAGGACTTTTCCCAAAACCTGAGCCTGGCCCCTTGGTTCCCCTTGAGAAATAAGCCCGGGTGCTTTATTGTACCTGAAGATCGACTGACTTCTGAACCCAGCACAAGACCCGCGGGGCTCACAGGCAGGGGCCTGAAGGCAGGGCTCTGCTCACCGTGCACTGAGTGAGGAGGCTGATGCCCCAAGGCTGCCCCTCCGGAGCTTTCAGGGCCCCCCACCCCCTGCTCCGGGGAGCTCTGTGCACTTGTGGCAGGACCAGTGACAAGACAGACCAGTGGGGAAGGGAATCAAGAGGGGCTGAGATGTCAGCTCAAACTCACAGAGTTGTTAACTTGAGCAACCACGGCGTCAGCCAAATCTGTACTGCATATGCTCTGAGGAAAGAAAATGTGGAGATTGCCCACGTGGCTCGCAGCTGAGCTCTGTGGTCTCCATTAGGCCTCCCATGGGTCCAGGAGAGCAGAAGGAAGACACGTCCAGACCCAGTACCCTGGCTGATCCCAACCCTGGGGACTCAACTTCAGGGGAAGGGCAAGACCCAAACTCACCTCCATTACAATAAGATCCGAGCGGACCTATTGGGAAAATATCACTCAGTTTAAAATTCCTCTACCCTCTCTCACTTTGAGTCTCAATCTCAAGCCCGAGTCTGTGCTCACTGGTGTCCCCTCTTCCCCTGGTGGCTGCGGACGAGGCATCTGACACTGCTGTGCTGCCATACTGCCCTGTGACTTTGCACACCTCCCCCAGCAGCCCTGGGCCTCCATATCCCCCACCTGTGCGGTCAATGGATACACAGGTGAATTTTGTGCAGTGTAAGGACTGGGCCCTGAGCTGTCACCTTCATCATCACCATCATCATGAAATTGTTAGGGGAAGCACACTGACTGAGACTGCCCACCCTGGCCAGGCACCACCATAACCATCTGGATGAATAATCTTAGGGCAGGAGGTCCTAGTGAGGAACAGGGAACTAACAAGCCAGCAGTAACTGGAAGAGTTGGGGAAAGGTCAAAAGGAGACGGGACGTGTCTGACCACCTCCCAGAATCCTTCTCGTTGGCATCCACCTTGGCTGAGCAAGGTGTGCACCACCAGGAAGGACCCCGAGTCAGAACGACTGGCCAAAGACAACCCAGAAACTAATCGCATCACCATGAAGCCCCAGACTGTGAGCCAGCAGGCAGAGCAGTTCTCCTGGCTTCCCTTACCCTCCTGCTCTCCGCCCGGGCGCCCTTTCTCAATAAACTCTCTAGCTTTGTCAGCATGTATGTCTCCTCAGAGAATTATTTCCGAGTGTTAGACAAGAGCCCACTCTCAGGCACTGGAAAAGGGCTTGCTTCCTGCAACAAAGCCACCCTACTCCACTTAAACTGGACACAGGGGAGTGCACTGACCCACCTTTTCTTTAGATTTCATTCGAAGGCTTTCACAAAACCATTCCACAAGTTGAAACTGTAAAGAGAGACAGAATTGGGACAAAAGGCTTGGTCCTTTCACTCCCGGATCCCAGGTGGGCCAGAACATCCTCCATTTCACCCAGCTTCCCCATTCCCTCAACCGTACATGAGGATGAACTTCTTACCATTTTGGTTTTCAGGGAATTGATCCAATCATTGGAGTCCTGTGGAGATGACAGTAATACCTAGGCTGATGAGACCTCACCAACCACTGCAGACCAGTTACACGCTCACACACTCACACAGGAGGACCCTTGCCCTGGACTAGGAGGGTCAACCTGGTTCCCAGATGCCTAGCCCTCTGTGGTCCTGGTGAGAGCTGACCAGGGAGGAACTGGCGCTGTCCTCTCCTCTCTGAGGCACTGACGGTGACAGTAGCACTGCGGCCAGTCTTCCCAACCTCTGACCCTGCAAACCCCGGCCCCCAGCCCGTTTCCCTCCAGACACTTGACTCCATCTCGGAGGTGGGAGGCGCCCCACCGACCCCTTGGGAGACTCCACATAAAGACCGGAATCTGGCGCTGTCGCCGCTGCCTTCCTGGCCCTGGGTGGTCAGTGCGGCTCACAGTGAATGCAGGACTCCCGTCTGCACAGCCTGTGTCCTGGGGCCCATCCTGTCAGCCCAGCATCACACACAACTGGGCAAGGAAACACCTCTCGGGGCCATGGAACACTCTGCTGCCCACATCGTCCTCTCACTGGGCCTGAGCGCCCAGCCTGGCTCACCCTGTGATGACCACTCCCAGACATCAGTGTCCACAGCCCAGAGCCCCTGAGCATCTGATCATGCTCAGAACTGAGGTGGGGGAGTGGTACAGAGGGCAGAGAGCTTCCCAAAGGAAAGAATAGATTCGGTTCAGCGTGGCTTCAGCTGCTGATCCAGGCCCTAGACAAAAGCTTTTGGTTTCCAGAAAAACACCACACGCCTCTACCTCCAGGTTTCCAGGTTGTAGAAAGGGTCCCCAGAGACGACTGATTCCTCTGATCCTGGAGACCCTCCATTTGCAGCTCTCTCACCAGAATGTCAACTCTAATTCCTCAAGTGACTCCTTTGTCCCATGACTCTGGTTCCTGAGTCCTCTGCAGCCCAGACCGGCCCACCAGGACCTCCACAGAGCTGCTGCCTTACCTGTCCTCCAGCAGGAATGCCGCCCCAGAGCCAAGACCTGCTACCTAAGGATGGGGCTCTAGGGCAGGGGGACTCTGGGGAGAATGGATACAGGTCTATGCATGGCCGAGTCCCTTTGCTCCTCACCTGAAACTATCACAATGTTGTTACTCTTCTCTATTCCCACACAAAATTAAAAGTTAAAGAGAGCGAGAGAAAATGAGACAGAGAGAGAGAAATCTTTGTGCACAAACCCTTTTAGAAATGGAGAGAAAATAAATAGTTGAAATCCGCTAAGAACTTTCCAAAAGAAATAAAGGAGAGGGCTCAGAGCAACAGGCGGGTATAGGGTCTGTGTCAGTAACTCTTCGGAATGGAATGTCGGGGTAGAGACAGCAGAGCACTCCCCGCCGCCCTGGATCCCGGTGAGAGAGGACCCTGCCGACTGCATGGGTCACAGGCCTGCAAGGCCAGTCTCCCCGGATGGTCCCCCACTTCGGCCCAGGGAGGGTGGGACAGAGGCAGGTGCAAGTGGCCAGTGAGCAGGGCTGGAGGATGGGCTGATGGGAGAGGGGACAGAGAAGATAGGAAACTCCGGGGCCCAGCCTTCCCCCGCCTCTTGCTGTCACTCACCCTAGCGGAAGCCATGCTGCTCCACGGCTCTGGCTCTGGCACTGTGTGAGGAACAGTGTTCTGGAGAAGCCGGCTCGCCCAGCACACCGGAGCAGGCCTCCGCTCTCCCCTCTCCTCAGGCGCCCCAGAGCCCCTCACCTGAGACCCTGCGGCAGAGCCCCCGCTAGCAGGCCACTGCTGAGCAGTCCAGACTCAGTGTCCCCTGAGAGTCAGTGACTTAAGGGCAGAGGAGGCAGGGGTGGGGAGGGTGGAGCCATCGCAGAGCAGAGGAAGTGGGCTGGGGTGGGTGCTTGTGTATGTGTGTGTGTGTGTGTGTGTGTGTGTGTGTGTGTGACTGAAACAGAACTAGAGCAGGGCCAAGACAGAAGGAAGGCAAGATGGGGTGACAGAGATCTGAGGGGCCCGGGCGGGAAGGGCATGTCCCCGACACTCAGGGTCCCTGGACAGGCCTCTCCTCCCTGAGCTGGGACGGGGTCTCTGAGCCCAGCTAGAGCCTCACCCTCCACCCCCAACCCATCAACTTGAGGGCAGGGAGAGACGGGGGAAAGTCCAGACTTGGGATAGCACATTGAGGAAGCTTGCGGAGCTCCAGAAAAGGATGTCACCCAGCTGGGGGTAAAGATACAGGGGAAGGCGACCAGGGCCCTCGAACAGACCGCACCCCACTCCACATCCAGAGACCCTTCTGCAGCTGCCCTGCCCTCAGGAAGTCATAGGACCTGCAAGGGCCCTGGGGTGGAGACTCTCCCTGGGGCTCCAGCATCCAGGGCAGGGGCCAGGCCGAATTGCCCGACACAGAGGATGGGGCCCAGGAGGGTCTGAAGGGAGGCTTGCTGACCAGCTGACCCCAGTGACCAGGGTATCCTGAGCCCCATGGGGGGCCCTTCAGTCCCAAGCTACAGTGGCAGGAGTCTCCCTGGCCCTGGCCATCCCCACAGGGCTTGACTCTCACAGCCCAGTCCATATCCCCCTGAGACCACAGCCCCTCACAGCCCAACACAGCGTGGCCTTGTGTCTGTCTTAGAGACCCAAGGCCGCCGTAACAAAGAGCCACAGACTCGGGTCTCAGCAACACATGTTTGTTCTCTCCCAGTGGAGCCAAGGCTCACTGTGTGTGTCTGTTGATGATTCTGTGTGTGTCTGTTGGTGTGTGTGAGTGTGTGTGTGTGTGTGTGTGTGTGTGTGTGTGTGTTGTGGGGGAAAGACAGCTATTAAAACCAACTGTCGGAAGACCAACAGGTCTCACCCTAGAGTGATTTCTCCTCTCCATTCTACCCCTATGTTTAGCACAGTATCATCCAGTGTATTTTCCTGTTTAGTTAAAATTGATAAAACTTAAAATCCCAGAGGTTAGAGTAAAACAGGAAACCTGTTCTTGTGGAACGTTGGTAACTAATTCACACTGAAGATGCTAGCAGCTGATTAATTCAAACTGAAATACTAAACGTGCCTGCAGGTACGCTGGGTTGACCGTTGAGAACCCCTAAACACCCTATATAAACTGGGCCAGCCAGGAGTGCTGTTGGTTCTACCTGAGGTCCTCACTCCGGTCCTCGACCCTTCCTTTGCTCTGTTTTCGCTGGCTTCTCCCTTCCTTGTCTTTTAGCCACCGCCATTCTGGACTCCTCTTTCCTATTCTAACTACCTAACAACCTGGGTCCCTGCAAGACAAAAGGTGAAGGTAGTTAAAGGATGGATGGAGGGTGAGCAGGCGGGTAAAGGGCACTTCAGAAGATGGTTCCGGGAAGGGGATCGTGCAGGGCCTTCTGGATGAGGTGGAGTTCCTCCAGAACCACCTGGGGCTCCTAGACCTGGATGAGGTTTCTGAAGAGCTGCCTCACAGAGGAGCAGAAATCTGTGAGCACTCCCGCAGAAATCCTCACCGTACTGCAGATGGCCTCCAGGCAGGCCGCTGCCTTCTCCCACAGCCAGGTCAGCACATCCCAACACTGCTGCAGAAAACTCTCCAGATGCCTTGGAACTCCTGCAGGGCTCTGGCCCAGATGCTTTCTTCCGGATTTTGGACCTCCAGACAGGCAGAGACTGAGGGTCTCTGGAATCTGCGGCGTACTTCTGCCCTGCTTCCGGAAGCAAGGGACTGAACTCCTGCAGGGATGGGGGCCTTTCAGGGACCCGCCCTGGGTGAGGCAGATCCTGACTCTGACCTGACTGAGGCCTCCCAGATCTTGGGAGATGCTGGGACCAAGAAGCCCAGCCCACCCAAAACTGAACTGCCTGTCTTCAGGCCAACAGCTCCGCAGACACGAGGACTTTTGCCAGAGTCTGGGCTTGGCTCCTGGGTTCCCCTCGAAGAGTGAACTCTGGTGCTTGGATGTACCTGCCTGCAGGTGGTTGGCCTCTGAACCCAGCACCAGACCCACAGGCCTCATCAGACCGGAAGCTGAGTCCAGGGCTCTGGCCACCGTGCACTGAGTGGGGAGGCTGATGCCCGCAAGGCTGCACCACCTGAGATTTCAGGGAACCCCCCTTCATCCCCCACTCCAGGGAGCTCTGAGCACACGTAGCAGCCCCAAGGAAAAGAGAGACCAGTGGGGAGGGAAAGGAAGGTGCTGAGACAGTGGCTCCAACTCACGGGAAGATTCTCTTGAATCTGATCTTCCAAGAATTCACAGACATCCTTGTTGAGTTCCTCCTGGGGAGGGAAAGTGTGCAGTCTGCACTCCTACCTCGATTCTGACGTCAGTGGTCCCCACTGTGGCCTCCCGCGCATCTAGGGAAGTCTGAAGGGAGCCAGGGCCCCAGACCCCATACCCTGGCTGATCCCACTCTGAGGACTACCCTTAGCAGAGGGCAAGGTCCAAACTCACCTCCATCTCTGCTAGGGCTGCCTCCATCTGGTGGGAAAAAAACACTGTCTAAAACACCTCCACCCTCTCTCACTTTCACCCTGAATCTCAAGCCCCAGCTAGTTCTCATCTCTGCCCTGTCACCCCAATTACTAACCCTCAACCTGGGGACCATGCTCTGGCGTCCCTGCCCCGCCCTCATTGCCCTGTGGTCTGGGCACTGCCCTCAGCATCCCTTGGCCTCCATATCTCCTCCCTCTACACTCACCTGCCACACAGCTGTGCATCTGTCCAGTGTAAGGACCGGGCGCTGAGCTGTGACCCTCATCATCACCGTGACTAGGAATCCACCCCACATTCCTCTTACTGGGGAGGGTGGGGGGTGGGGCACACTGACCCACCTGTGCTTCTTCTGGTTCATTTCCGAGCTTATCACAGTAACGATCCACCCAGCAGTGCTGTAAACAGAGATGGACTTGAGTAAAAGAAGTTCGGTTCTTCTCCCTGCTGGGTCCCAGGTGGGCCAGAGCGTTCTCCACGTCACCCAGCAGAACCCAGGCCTCCCGAGCCCCCAGCTATTCGTGGGGATGAGCTTCTTACCACCATGCTCCTCAGAGAAACCTGGTCATGTGGGACTCCCTGTGGAGGTAACAGTGAAACTCAGATTCTGGTCTTGTAACCACCGAGACCTGTTTTACACAACTACCTCCTCGAAGGAGGACCCTTGCCCTGGAGTGGCGGTCAACCCAGTTCCCAGATGCCTAGCCCTCCGTAGTGTCGCTGAAAGCTGACCAGGGAGGAACTGGCGCTGTCCTCTCCTGTCTGAGGCACTAACGGCGACAGTGGCCAGTCATTCCGACCTCTGACCCTGCAGAGCCCCGGCCCCCAGCCCCTTTCCCTCCAGACACTTGACTCCATTTCCGAGATGGGAGGTGCCCACTGACCCCTCGGGAGACTCAACCTAAGGGCGGGCATCTGGCCCTGGGAGGTCAGTGGGGCTCACAGCGCTTGCAGGGCTCCCGTCTGCACAGCCTGTGTCCCGGGGGGCTTATCCTGTCAGCCCAGCATCACACACGACTGGGCAAGGAAACACTTCCCGGGGCCATGGGGACAGTCTGCTGCCCGCATCCTCCTCTCATTGGACCAGGCCGCTCAGCCTGGCTCGCCCCTCGATGACCACTCCCAGACACCAGTGTGCCATGGCCCAGAGCCCCTGAGCATCTGATTACTCTCAGAACTAGGTAGTTGATTGGGACAGAGGGCGGAGGGCACCCCCCAAAATAAGAATAGATTCTGAGCTCAGCGTTGCTTCAGCTGTTGATCCAGGCCCTGAGAGAAATGGTTTCAGCTTTTCTCTGAAAATCCTGGCCAGCCAACTAGACCCCACATGCTGCAACTAAGATCCCTCAGAGACAGAAGAAATTCAATAAATAGGAATAAGCATTAGAAGGAGCCCGAGGATGGCTGATTCCTCGGACACTGCAGACGCTCCCTGTCCGGCTCCACCGCGAGCATTCGACTCCCTCCAAGGTCCTTTGCTCTTTCCTCAGTCCCAACACAGGCCCCCACACTGAGTTGTCCCCCAGACTGACCTCCCAGCAGGAGCCCCGGCCCCACAGCCAGGACCTGCTACCTAAGGAAAGGGCTCAGAGCAACAGGAAACTGGAGCGTGTTTGTAAACCATTATGCAGAATTTCAAGATCGTGTCAGAGGAGCGTTCGACCAGGGTCATTGTGAGACGGGGCGCTTTGATGGCACGGGTCCCATGTTTTGACCCTCTGCTTCCCCAGTGGCAAGGAAATGGCCACCCGCTCCAGCATCTCTGCCTGGAGAAGCCCATGGACAGGGGAGCCTGGTGGGCTACAGTTCCAGGGTTCCCAAAGAGTCACTACTGAGTGACTCACACTTTCACTTTCCCCTGCAGCCACCCCAGCGCCCAGGGAGGGTGGGACAGAGGCTGCTGTGCGCAGAGCAATCAGCAGGGCTGGGGCTGAGCCTGTGGGAGCCTGGACAGGCGGCAACTGAGACCACAGGCCCACTCTCCCCTCATCACTCGTCACACTCACCTTAGCGAAGGACATGTTGGATTAGGGTCCTCTCGCTGGGATCTGGTGGAGGAAGAGTGGGAGGAAAAGTGCTTCAGTGAAGTGGGCTCGCCCACCACCCTGGAGGGTCCTCCACCTGCAGGTCTCCCCTTCCCCTATGCTGGGCTCCCAGATCCCCTCACCTGAGATCCTGCAGCCAGAGCTCTAGCTGAGCACTGCCTCCTTGCCCGCTGAGCCCCAGCCACTTAAAAACCGGCCAGGGAGGGGTGGAGTGGGTGGAGCCCTGCTGGAAGAGGGGACAGGGTCCGTAGGGTGTGTTTGAGACAGAAACTGAGACAGAAATAGAAGCAGAAACAGAGCTGGGAGGGAGAGAGACAGAAGGAGGGGAAGACAGGGAGCTAAATGTCTGAGGGGCCGGGGCAGGGAGGATATGTTTCTTACACTCAGGGTCCAGGGGTCAAGGCCCCTCCTCCCTGAGCTGGGTGAGGATCCCTGAGCCTAGCTTGAGCCATATCCCCCCACCATCAGCTGGAGCATAGGAAGAGACCAGGAAAGTCCAGACTTGGGATGACAGTTTGAGGAAGCTTCGGGGGGAGCCGACCAGTGTCCTCAAACAAACTGCACCGAACTCCACATCCACAGGAGCTTCTGCAGCTGCCCTGCCCTCAGGAAGTCACAGGACCTGCAGGGGCCTTGAGGTGGAGACTCTCCCCGGGGCCTCGGCTTCCAGGGCAGGGGCCAGGCCAGACTGCCTGACACACAGCATGGGGCCCAGGAGGGTCTGAAGGGAGCTTGCTGACCAACTGACCCCAATGACCAGGGTCTCCTCAGCCCCATGGGGGGCTCTTCAGTCCCAAGCTGCAATGGCAGGAGTCTCCCTGGCCCTGGCCATCCCCAGAGAGCTTGTCTCTCGAAGCCCAGTCCAACTGCCCCTGAGACCACAGCCCCTCACAGCCCAACACAGCCAGGGCCTTTGTGTCTGTCTTAGAGACCCAAGGCTGCCATAACAAAGAGCCACAGACTCGGGTCTCAGCAACACACATTTGTTCTCTCCCAGTGGATCCAGGGCTCACTGTGTGT